>PVKE010003495.1:0-71801 GCA_004027555.1 Craseonycteris thonglongyai
TGTAAACTGGTACAACCACTATGGAAGGCTGTATGGAGATTCCTCAAAAAATTACGAATGGAATTACCATATGACCCAGCCATCCCTCTACTGGGCATCTACCCAAAAAACCTGAAAACCTTAATCTTTAAAGATGTTTGTACCCGCATGTTCATCGCAGCACTGTTCACAGGGGCCAGAACATGGAAACAACCAAAATACCCTTCGATAGATGATTGGATAAAGAAGATGTGGTACATTTACACAATGGAATACTACTCAGCGATAAAAAATAATGAAATACAGTCATTTGTGGCAACATGGATGAACCTAGAGACCATCTTATTAAGCGAAATACGTCAGACTGAAAGAATCCGGAAAAATATGACCTCACTTATAGGTGGAATATAAAACTGAAAGTTACAAAGACACAGAGACCTATGGACACACCCAATAACTTGGTGATTGCCTGAGGGAAGGGGATAAGGGGGGAGGGAGACAGGGAGGGGAGGTGGGAGAGGGCACCAGCATTATGGACACACTCAATGGTTTGGTGTTTACCTGGAGAGGAGGGAGGAGGGGGGAGGGAGAGTTGTGGGGGGAGGGGGAAGTGGGCACTAGATATATGGTGGTGGAGGGGGACCTGATTCTGGGAGCTGGGCACATAATGCGATGCATGGGTGATGTGATGTGGAGTTGTACATTGGGAAACTATCTAATTGTTACCAACCAATGTCACCCCATTAAATTTAACAATAAAATATAATAAAATAAAATAAATAAAATAAATAAAAAAGATATAAAAACCCCTATGTTTATTGCAGCATTATATACAATAGCCATGATACGAAGTAACCTAGGTATCCATCAATAGATGAATGGATGAAGTGGTACATATGCACAATAGAATATTACTCAGAAATAAAAAAGAATGAAATCTTGCCATTTGCAAAAACAGGGATATACTTACAGGGTATTATGCGAAGTGAAATAAGTAAGACAGGGAAAGACAAATACATGATTTCACAAATATGTGAAACCTAAAAACAAACAAAACAAAAACAACTCAGAAACAGAACAAACTGACTGACAGTTGCCAGAGGGGAAAGGGATGAGGAGATGGGTGAAAAAGGTGAAGGGGAATAGATGTACAAACTTCTAGTTACGTAATAAATAAGCCAGAGGGATGCAGTACACCACAGGGAATACAGTGAATAATATCATAATAACTTTGCACAGTGACACATAGTTATTAGACTTAGTGTAGTGATCACATCATAAAGTATATAAATACTGAATCACTATGTCATACACCTATGCAACTAATTCAATATTGCATGCCAACTGTATTTTAATAAAAAAAATTAAATAAGTAGCAGCAAGTTCTTAAGACACCAGAAATTACACATTTATGCTAGGGATAATGTTATTTAGTCCAAAATTTTAGCAATGAAATTTTTTCAATAAAAATCCTCCCTGAAACCCAGTATGTATAACAGAGTTTCTAGACAAATAGGTTCTACAGACAGTTTACACCTTTGTTAATTTACAGAAATGACTTCACGTTTTGTAAAAAAACCTGAAGTACCCATGAGGGTCTCTGGGGTCACTTTGAAGGCTATTTAGACTGCTAAGATAATGGTGAGCAGCCCAAGGACAGATCTCTGTCCTCCAACCTCAGCTGCAGCTTACCTCTAGTGGCTCCCTTCCCCTTCCCCACAATGGCTGCCTCAAAATTCTTCACTCAAGTCCTACCTACTCCCCAGCCCCTCACTACCTGGAGAGTATATGAACCCCCCTCATGAAGAGGGTCAGGCCTAAATGATGGAATTTCTAAGACTTCTTTCCTCTCTCCTCAACCTTGTGCGAATGCTCTGTACCCCCATTCATATGAGTTCCTTCTCTATTATCTTAGCCTTTTCTCTACTACATGCATTACAATATGCCCATCATAATTTTTGCCACATCACATTTTTGCCATCTGTACCAGTATTACTTAAAAGTTTTCTTTATATCAATTCATTTTACTTATTTACACATATTTAAACTCTTTTCAGTAAAACCTTTTTAACAAAAATTTTAAATATATACAAACTAAAGAAAAGACTATGAGGAGCCCCTATGTACTCACTAGCTTCAGTAGTTATCAAAATTGTTTTGAAGATTTATTTTTATTGTTTTTGACAGAGAGAGAGACAGACAGACAGACAGACAGACAGAGAAGGGAGAGGGTCCAGTGCAGTCTCCACAGTTTCATGTCTTTTAGTTTTTGATACAGTTTTACTCCACAAGTGGGCATGGGGCTGTGCAGGGCAGGAACCATGCCGGGGCCTCCCACATGGGAAGCACACCCCAGTTCAGCACATGGGTTTGCACAAGGCTGTGGCTGGGATATGATCCTCAGACCCCGTGGGCTGCAAGACAAGCACCCAACCTGCTAAGCCATCCTGGCATCCCTGGTTATCAAATATTAACCAGTCATTTTTTATTTACACCCACCTGCTTTCCCCCATCCAAAATATTTTGAATCAAATCTCAGTCATCATATCATTGTATGAAACAAACAAACAAAAAACTTCATTATTTGGGGAAGCCGGGATGGCTCAGTGGGTTAAGCGCTCACTTTGCAGCGCCGGGGACCGGGGATCAAATCCCGGCCCCGGCCCGTGTGGAACCATATGCTGAACTGGGAGCTCCCCCAGTTCAGTTCTCTCTCTGCCTCTGTCTCTGTATCTCTCTCTCTCTCTCTCTCTCTCTCTCTCTCTCTCTCTCTCTCTCTCTCTGTCAGAAATAAAAAAAAGCAAAAAAAACAAAACAAAACAAAAAAAACTTCATTATTTGTCTCTGAAAGACAAGGGCTTTTTTAGACATACTTTTTTTTTTTAATTAGCAGATAAGGAAAAAAGACAGGTATACAAGTAAGGAAGGACCATGGTCCAGAGAGAAAAACACCAGACTAGAAATGAGAGAGACAGGCAGAGAAAAGTAGGGCAGACGCTGGCCAACAAAGTCTCCGAAAACTGAGAGCAACAGTCCGAGCGCCAGGAACACAGTGGGTAAGGGGAGAGCTCCGGTACTGGAAGCATGACAGAAGTTTGGGGGACATGGGAGTGCCACTGGTGAATCGGAAGTACACCCAGGAGTCAGGACAGGAAGGATGGAAATCGGGGAACTGGTTCAAGCCTAGGGACTGATAAGGAGTGCTACGTAAGTGACCCTGCAATTGGAGAAACACCCAAGAGACCTGAGAGGGATGGGGTCTGAGAAGAAGCAGAAGGTAGGCACTTAGGGAAAGTGAGTCTGGGAAAAGCATAGCTGCAGGCTGAGATTAAAATGGGGTGATGTTTTGGGGACGGGTTTTTTTTGTTAGGAAATGGAGAATAAGGTTGCCTTGTGAAGGGAAGCTGAAAACTTGGCGGGAACAAAGCAATGAAAGCTACCAGTATATACACGGTGGGGACTAAGGAGAGGTATAGAGTATGTGACTGTCCACTTTAAATGGGTCATGACCTTGTGGAAGGCAGGTATGTCTAACCTGCAGGACAGGACGGCTTTGAATGAGACCCAACACAAATTTTCTTAAACCATTATGAGATTTTTTTTGCCACCTTTTTTAAACATTCATCAGCTATCATTAGTGTTAGTATATTTTATATGTGGCCCAAGACAATTCTTCCAGCATGGCCCAGGAAAGCCAAAAGGTTATATAGCCCTAGTGTAATGCAAAAGAACTTCTGCTCACCACCAATGAATTCCTAACTATGAGGCCCAGTGACCTTTATCTCTCACTTCTCTACAGTACACTTTCTT
The DNA here is from genome assembly GCA_004027555.1 of Craseonycteris thonglongyai. Lineage (NCBI taxonomy): Eukaryota > Metazoa > Chordata > Mammalia > Chiroptera > Craseonycteridae > Craseonycteris > Craseonycteris thonglongyai. The sequence goes on from PVKE010003495.1 coordinate 3,790, forward strand.
CATCACCATCTCCTTCCTTTGCCCCTTTGATTTCTATGGCTCTCTACTTTTCTCAGTCTTTAAATTTTTACTATAGCTCCCCAACTTGTTCTCCTCAAAATCCATGCGTGGGACTTGTTCCTCTTTTACCTGCCCTTCAGAGACAACATTCACCAGAGTTGTGCACTCTCTGATCAACCTCATCTATTCCCATATCCATATATTGGTTCCCAAATCTACATTTCTAGCACAGGGACCCAAATTTCTAAATACCTATTTTACAACAGTCTCCACACTGATGTGCCTCAGATATCTTAAATTCAATGTATTCAAATGCAAACTAATCTTTTTAACCCCCAAAAGTGTTCCCCCTCTCATTCTCATGATCTTGGTCACAGCATCTCCAGTAACCCATGAGAAACCTTAGAATCAGTTTAATTCCTTCACCCCCCAGAGTAGGCTTATTTGTGATTACCTGCATCTTGTGAACATCCATTCTACATTTGAGAAATTTAACAAACCTCCAAAACTGGAAGCCAAGACCTCCCTTTGCCAGCCTCCCTTGCAACCAGGGTACAGGCTTTTGACCCAGTGAGGAAACCAGAGTTGTACAGTATCCACTTTCACGAGGTTGGAGGTAGAGGCATGCAGTTTGGGCCAAGCAGTGGTGGAGATCCTGGCACCCCAGGCCCAGCATCAGTGGTCACCTGTGGTGTGATCTGGAGTGCCCAGTGTTGCCAACAATGCACTTTTCACTGCAGGGGCCTCGTGGTATGGTGTGAGCTTAGTTCCCGACTGCATGGCCCCCAAGCCTGACACTCTGCATTTCCTGGAAATCCTGTGACCTGTGAAACATCCTTCTATTATCTTTTTTCTACTTCATCTAGTTGAGGATGTTCCTGTGCTTGCAATTAAGTTGTTCCACATTCCCAAAATCAGTTGCTAAGTTTTGTCTTCTGAGCTTATGAAATATTCTAATGTTAAGTCCCTCCTTTCCATTCCCATTGCCTCCATCTTGGTTCTGGCTTCATGGGCTGAGTCAAGCCCCCTTGCTTTAGCATACCTTGTGTTGTAGATACTTTTGTTCACATCTCCTATGGAAGTTATCACTCTGTCATTTGTACCTTCTATACTTCCAGTATAGCACTGACCCTACTTCTTTGGAGTCATTTGTTTACATCACTGTCTTCATCCATCAGGCTGCTATAAAGAAGAACACCACAGACTGGGTAGCTTTTAAAGAACAGAAATTTATTTCTTATAGTTCTTGAGGCTATAAGTCCGAGATCAGAGTGCCAGCATGGTTGGTGAGGGCTCTTCCAGCTAGTAAACTTGTTGCATCCTCACATGGTGGTAGGACTGAGGGGGCTCCGTGGGGTCTCTTATAAGAGCTCTAATCCCATTCAAGAAGGCTATAACCTCATGACCTAATCACCTACCAAAGGCCCACCTCCTAATACCACATCACACTGGGCATTAGGACTTCAACATATGAATTTGGGGGGTGAGGGTTGGGACACAAACATTCAAACCATAGCAATCATTATTTCACCCATTAGCCAGGGAGTTAAGGCAGTGTGGTTAAGTGAAAAGAGCATAACTTTTAATTGCCAGGCAGCCACAAGTTGAACCTCAAATTACTGGCTATGGAATTCTGAGAAATTCGTTTAACATTTCCAATTCTCAGTTTCCTTGTGATAATGAGAGTAATTACTTTAGGGAGCAAACTTAACAAAGAACTGAAGACAGGACTGCCGTGATTGCACTGCCCTGGATACTGGCATATACAGTTTCATCTATCTACACCAGAACAGCTACAGACTCACGTGGGATGTGAGCTCGGGCTGAGCTTCCGTCCTGCCTGCTCCAGACTCAGCCTAGCAATGAAAGAGCCGTGCCCTTCAGCCCCAGCCTCCCAGCCTTGGGCAACTCCCTGTCCTTCCTGTGCCCCAGGAATACACTCAGTAGAATCCTCACAGTCCACTGATATAATACGCCACTGACTGCGCTTCACCAGAGAACTTTTCCTGCTAGCTGTTAGGATCCTAATTGAGATAACGGGCATAACACTTGGCATTGTACTTGACACATGGCAAGCTGAACTCAAAAAGAGTAACTATTATCATTATTCATTCTGAGCAGAGATGTATCCTCTTTGCATTCCGTAAGCACCCAGAACAGTAAGAAGCATGGAAATTGTACACAATGAAATTTTAGAGAATATATGAACAAGTTCTGTTTTTATGGACCTAGGATGTTTTCCTGTCCTCCAGCCCTTACCTTCTTTCACTTGGCAAAATCCTACTTAGCTTTCTATATCCACCCCAAATTGTACCCCTTGTACAAAGCCTTTCTTACTACCCACAGTGACAATTAATCATTCTTTCCTCTGGATCTTCAAAGCTGTTTATAGCTGACACAGAACTCATCATAAAGTTCATGACTTGATTTATAGTTACTTACTTATTTATGTGAGCATCTCTCTAATTAAACATTTATTCATTAAGGACTAGGACCTATATTACTTTCCCTTATAAGATTCATACTACCTGTGATGGTTAATTTGGCTAGGCCATGGTACTCAGATATTTGTCAGATACGATTCTAGATGTTGCTGTGAAAGTATTTTTCAGATGAGATTAACATTTAAATCAGTAAGATTTGAGCAGAGCAGATTACTCTCTGTAACCGTAGATGGGTCTGTCTCTTCTAATCAGTTGAAGACCTTAATAGAAAAGAGACTGACCTACCCCAAGGTTAAAGAAACGTAGCCTCCAGACTGCCTTCAGACTGAAGCTACAACATCAGCTCTTCCCTGGGTCTCCAGCCCGCCCTGCATATGAACTTGCTATCCTTCACAATCTGATTCCTTAAAATAAATCTAGAGAGAAGATAGATAGATGATAGATAGATAGATAGATAGATAGATAGATAGATAGATAGATAATAGAAAGAAGGAGGAAGGAAGGAAAGAAGGATGGAAGGAGATAATTGATAGATGATAGATAGGTGATAGATATGAATAGATAGATGATAGATGACAGGTAGATAAGATTAATCAATCCTGGGGGTGTGGGGGGGCGGGGTGTGAGTATCCTACTGATTCTGTTTCTCTGAGAACCCTGGCTAATACAGTATCTCTCTAGTGTGTGCCTTTCCATGGTAGATTCTCAGTAACTGCTCCATGAATGAGTAGTGCTGGAAGTGAATGGATGAAGTGAAAAGAAGATTCAGAAAACTGCTGAACAATGCAAGACAACTGAGCATGGGGACAAGGAATGAGGAGAAGGGCCTATGGTAGAAGACTGTCCTGAGTGTGAGGCTTCAGGAGTCACCACTTACCCAATTTTCCTAGACAAGGCCCGGGGCAGAGACTGCCTATTCAGTAATAAAGGCAGAGGTTCTTTTGCCTGAGTCTCTCTATGAGATCAGAGTTCACACAGGGTAATGGTGAAGAAACTCCCAAGCAGCCAGTTAGTGTCCAGTAAATGCTGTTGCCTGACTTAAATGGTGACACAATTGTTATCTAGGCATGCACCTAAGTTCAGCAGCACAGGCCAGCCCTGAGCCTCTGTCATTTCCATACTAGGCTCCTCTTTTGGCTCATCACACCTGTTGTGTGGCCTACATCTTCCCTTACACTCTCCCTGACACCATTATTCCCAGGCCCCTTATCACCTTGCACCAGCGAGGGTAGCCTGTCAGGTGCTTTAGACTTCCCAGAATTGTCCAGCCAGGGTTGCATTTAAAAGTCATTTCACTTTCTAGACTCTGCAAATATAGGCACTGTGTAAGCAGGTTTTTTAAAGGGAAAACTATAAAATGTGGACAGTAAATTACATTGCTGTTTTCCCCTCCCATTGAAAAATGTCAGGCTGCTAAGTGGTTTGGAGCTCAGTCACTGTTTCAGATTAAAGGGAGTTGAATCTAAACCTTCCATTACTTCTAGAGCATGAAAAAGATAAAACCTTAAATAGTCCCCATAACTGACGGGGGAGGAGGGTTGACTGTCAGTCATTATTGCTATTTTTGTATTTGGAGATAGTCTCTGGAGCTTTTTAAAGTGCAAATATGCCCATTTTAACACAAAGTAATTATAGCAAATACAGTCTAGCAAAACAGAAAAATTAGCAAATGTTTCTTAATATTACAAAAGAATTCTTCACTTCAAAAGCAATTGAGACAGTTTCTATGATTACTAAAGGTTTAAAAGTCTACCTCAAATGTGTTTCTAATGATCCATCAGAAAAGTATTTCCGTTATTGAAGGGTCCTGGTAATTATTTAGAGACTATAATGAGCCGTATCCTTATTGCATTATTTAAAACCTATATTTACTGGAAGCCTATATTGGGCAAAGGATTTCTTACACATACACAAATGGCCCCTCTTGTCAAACTGAATTGCAACAGAAAAATTAAAAGCAAATAAAGAATGTAACCTTAAATTTGGGATCACTCAAAATTTTAAATACTATAATATCGCTATGTACCCATTTTTACATGGCATTAACTTTAAACAAAGAATTGAGTACCTGATGTTACAGAAGACTTGACTATATAATTAGTTTATTTCTTGTTTATCTCATACCCCTCAAACACAGTGCTATCCTCTAAAGCAGATACAAAATGAAGATGATGTTCCTCCAGGAAAGTGGGAGAAATAAGTCATTCACATGAACCACTTAAACAATGAGGTTAGAAATCACACAGTGCCCTGCTGAATGTCACAGGCAGTCAGTACAACAGGAAAGGGAAGACCAATGCGGGCTAACGTGGTGAGAGATAAGGACTTGAGCTAGCTGTTGAAGGAGAGATAGATGAGGAGTAGAATGGCAAGAATTTTACCGAAGCTGGCTTAAAAACAAGCCCAGGAAAGGACTTAAAAATGGGAGGAAAGGGGTGGAAAGTGCCAAGATATAAAAAGAGAAACAGAAGTAGTTGGAGAAGGTATCATCAAACAGCAAGCAACAGGAAGAACTGGAACAGCACAGAGTCAGAGGGGGAAAACAGAGTTGGAAATCATGAGAGATCAGATTTCACAGTAGCAACCAAGCAGCCAGGCTGGCTCTCAGGGCCCCATCATTTGGGCTGACTACTACAAGATTCACACTAAAACAATATACTATAACTTGACCATGCCCAAGTGACAATTCAACCTGTTTTAAATGAGGGACCTAGTTTGGAACTCACAGACCAGTTTTTCTTTTCTCTTCGTTAATCTGCCAGCACTAGCTTTCTGTTACAAAATGCTTGATTAACAAAGTGTTAATGGGCATGTAAGTGTTCTAGTTTGGTCTTGTCCTCATTATATGCTTATGATGTGCTCTCTCTTCCTCTATAATAGATTTCCTTAATAAAGCTGCTGACTCCATTGAATTCCCCTCCAGCTGTTGAAAACTGTCCACGATCATCCCAGGGACAATAGGTGCTATTTCATTAAGTCATAGTAAGGTGACAGATTTTGAGAAATATCTGCAGGTTCACTTCCCTAGAATTAAACCTTTAAGTCCCACAGCAGGGGCAGAGGTAAGAGTCATCCTGGCACAAAGAGAACTACAAAGGAGAGTTTAAAAGATCCAGGGCTAGAGGGTGGAGGACATTCTACTTTGTGCTATATCAAATATGCTAGTTATATTCCTAGATCACAATACCTTTTAATTGAACAGCACTTTCCACTTAAATAAAAGTCTTTCCCTTACCTTGTCTTATACTCTAAATGCTTTAAAATAAAAGATCATTAAAAACTAGAAAACACTAACTTGCTTTATTGTATATAACATATATAGTATAAAGCATAAATCTTAAGCATACAACTTTATAAATCTCTACACACACACATACACACACCGTCCCATGTAACCACCACTCCAGATCCAGACATAAAGCATTTCTAGAACCCAAAAGGCTTTCTGTATTCCTCCCTCAATGATTTTTTTCTTTATAGCACTGCAGCGGGGGTTTTTTTTTTTAAGTAAAAATTAAAGTTAGAGACAATAACTCTCAGCTATGTTTAATTCACTGATGCTTGAAGAAGCTGGTTGAATTCACAGATATGCCTTCAAAGATTCAAGAAATAGTGATGGAAAAAACCAAAACAAATTCTCTGTATCCATGATTCACATCAAGAAAAATGTACTACCCCTCTCATCAAAGTACTTTCTTCAAAAGTACTTTTTGAAGAAAATCATAGCTAAGGAATAATGATAACAGGAATAACAAGTACCAGAAGAGAATTATTAGCTTTTTAAAAATTTAATCCAGAAATATACCTCAATATATAGCCATTACTAATGAGCAGTCAGTGGAAAGAGGAGAAAGGAAGTTGAGCAAGAGGGACATCTGACTTGGTGATTTTTTTGTGAAGTCTTTTGTTGATTTTTATGCTTTTAACTTTAGCTCATTTAGCAGGGAAATAAGATAACAGCATAAATGTCACCAAGAGCAAGAATCAGAAGCACAAAACAATTCCCAGAAAAGGGAATATCACACCTTTCTGAGAAACTTAGCCTGGGTTATTTCAGGAAACCTGAGAGTTATAACTATTTAAATAGTTAAGCAGGTAACTTTTCCCCCCCTGTAGGCAACATAACACAAACCACAGACAATAAATATCACTTGTCAAAATCAGACAGAGTGAAAAGAAGTTTCACAAATGCAACAAACTATAGACAGCACCAACAGACTTCACCACAATAACTAGCCCCATGGTCAGGGTTTAAATCACATTCTGTAATTAGTAAAGGTTGAAGTCTTTAAATTTAATCATCATCAATTTACTGAAAGTACAAAACTGAAATCCTTATAAGAGCTGCAATTACATACTTTTGCCCATCCCTCAACAGCTGTCTGCAATACTCTAATGCCAACTTTATTTGCAACATGACGTAACTAAAGTTAGCTTGCAGCAAAGCAACTTAAGTAAAGGCTTGAGACCCTTCCTGGGTTTAGACGGGTCTCAACTTTATTCCCCAGTCGATGGCACGTTTTGGTTTTTTTTTTAACTGAACTGGGGGCCTCACCGCATTCAGGAAGCACACCCCAGTTCAGCATGTGGGTCCGCCTGGGCTGGGGCCGGGATTCGCCTCTTGGTCCTCGGGGCTTCAAAGCGAGCGCTCAACCCGCTGAGCCATCCCGGCTTTCCCAAGATGGCACTTTTTTATAACCTCCTGAATTGACTGACACAGAAGCTATTGCTGGAATCTGGACATTCAGTAGCAGTAATAACTAGATGAATCCTGTAAGAGAGTACTCATGCTATTGGGAGCACGTGTAGTCTCCATCACTGCTACCACGGCCATTCCACCTATGTTTCCATTATGTCAGCCTTGAGATTGGTTGACATCAGCTAAATTATTCTCGGTTGTTTAGTGCCTTGTTCATACTTGGTTCTTTAGTGCCTATTTCATGATAGATATTCGCTGGTGGAGATTAATATGTGATATAAATATCTTCACTCTATATATCCACTCCCTTGTGTCCATCTGCGTGCTTCTCTCCAGACCGCCTAATAATCTTTCTCCTTCCAGTCCCCTCACCAATCAGACAAATCATTTTACATAGCCTAGGAGTTTATAAATATTCTTACTTCGAGCTACTTCTTTTTCCACACACAATGAATAACAAAGGCACTGCCCAAACTCTACCCATTGGGAGAATTTCCCTTCAGCACTGTCTTTCAGGGCCACTTCTGAGGGGTGGTAGTGCAGCATTGTGTTTTTGGCTGACACTCGCTGAATCACTCGGGCTTTTTTCCTTCTTTGTGAGAAAGTCATAAGGACACCTTGTCCCTGCAGCCCTCTGTGTGAGTTGAAAAAGAAGCACCAGTACAACAATGGTGAATGGAATGGGCTTGGTTTACGTACAACTTTTATTTATAATCGGTTGTTGCTGCACTCACCAGATTTTAGATGCAGTGGTGTGACACAATGCAGTTCATGATAGGCATCTGGCTGCATGGTCACTTGATATCCCACAATTTAGGGCCTAGTAGCATTTAGGAGCTGTTTTATTAAGTGGTGTATAATTCTCTATGTGGCTTGTGCTAGGAGTCTGCATTTTGATTCTCCTTTGGGGGTGTTAAAGACTTAATGTTTGTGTCCCCTCCCCCTCCCCCCCCCCCCCCCCCCCCAATTCATACACTGAAGCTCTAACTCCCAGTGGGGCTGTTTTTAGAGATGGGTCCTTTAAGAAAGCAACTAAGGTGAAATAAGGTTTTAAGATTGGGGCCCTTATCCCATTGGATTGACGTTCTTATAAGAAGAGACAACAGAGAGTTCTCTCTGTCTTTCTGCCCATCTACATAGAAAAGGCCCTATAAGAACACAGTGAGAAGGCAGGCGTCTGTGAGCCAGGGAAGAGAGCTCTCACCAGAACCTGATCCTGCTGGGCCTTGATCTGGAACTTGTAGCTTCAGATGTGTGAGTCAAGACATTTCTGTTAAGCCACCCAGTCTCTAATGTTTTCTTATGGCAGCCCAAGCAGACTAATATAGGACACTTTGCACAAACTCCACAGTGTCCTTTCCCAACACCAAGACCTCTTCTAACATGGAATCTGCTTGGTCATATGACCTAAACAGCAAGGCCACCTGCCCCATAGACTGGAACTACTGCACAGTGCTTTTCTGCTATGGGCCTTATTCAAGGATGGCAGCTTTTTATATCATTTAGAAAATGTTCTGAAGAAATGTTCCCAAGTATGTAACACCACTGCCTTCAGAACCTAAGAGGCCTAGCAGAGGTACTTACTTCTTAGTGAGAAGAGGCTTGAAATGCAAGCATTTGTTCTTTATTTTGGACAGATATTCCAGCATGTCCCAAATCAATGGATTCCAAAAAAGAATTCACTATTGTGGTGAACCCAGAGTCCTTCATAGGGTTTATCTTCAACTATCTAACACACATGTGTCTACCAACACTTGCAATATACTTGCCATTTCTTGTTCATCTAACCCAATTAATATGGTGTTATTGAGACAGAGGATGAAGGTGATATACTTATACTACAGAGTATCCAGATGGTGCACATCCCTCTGGACTTTTTTATGTTAGAGGGTAGGGTAGAAGAATTAATAAAACCCTAGGACTACTAACATTCTAGTGAATGCAAACTCTTTCTGATCCCCCTTTCTGTTAGGAATAGAAAAGAACACCAGACTAATCCTCATCTACCATGTACCTGAGGTTGTATTAATCTAGCAAAGATACTACATCTGGCACAGATGCTGCAACTGGGCTATTAGTTGGTGGGGTCTGCAATAGTTTACTCTAACTGTCCAAGATCCATATGGTTTTTCAAGAGGCCAGGCAAGACTGGTAAATGATGTGCAGACATGATAAGGACCACCTGTATCCTTTAGGTCTTTAAGGGTGGCACTAAACTCTATCCATTGCCTCTAGGATATGATATTGTTGATTTACTCTCTTGGCTGGGGTGAAAGGGTAATTTCAGTCTTTTACTTGGTCTTCCGCAACGTAATAGCTTTTACCCCATAGGCCAAAGAACCAATGTGGAAGTTCTGCCAACTACATACATACCCATTCCAATCATACATTTAAGGCCCAGGAAATGGCCCAGGAAATGGCCCAGGAAATGGTCCAGGATACAACCCAGGAAACAGTGGATCTGTGGATGCACCTGAAACATTGTGAGCCATACCTGGGCCAGCAATCCATTTGTTACTGGCCTTCATGCACCCTCCCCTCCCTTCCATAGCAAGGGACCATAGGTCTCTAGGTATCAATGTCAACTTGGACCCTACTTCCAACAGACCTCAAAATGTTTGAGGATTCCCTTTTTCCTGGTATACAGTTACCTGAGTAAATGGCTTTAGATCTTTTGGGCAAGGACTGAAAGAAACATTTCTGTATACATTCGCCATGCTGTTACTAGGTGCATCCTGAGGATCTAAATTTTCTTTCAGTTCATGGCGTCTACCTCTGAAAACTGGCTCAGCTCCAAAACCTGGGCAAAATATTGTAGCTTTTTAATAAGGCAATTGCCCTCAGCTCTTTGATTATCCATCTTTCTGGGCTCTGCTGCTACAACCAGGTTGAGTCCCTTTGTCTTTCCTTAGCAAGCTCAGCATTTCTCTGGCCAGGTTAGGTTTGACTTGATGAGCAGCTGGGGGATGGTGAGGGTGCTTATGTGGTTTTGCAGGGCAGGCTTCTGCACTGCCTTCAGGTAAGGGATGGAGTCTCAAACCAAAAGAAAAAGCTATTTTTATAAACCTAGAAGGTTCAGGGAGAGCTAGATGCGTTGACTCAGATATTCCCATCTAAGGTTTTAGAGTCTTATGCTTTTTCCAATCCGGGAGAATTTGGCATAGCAAACAGAATTTGTCATATGGCCTTGGCATATCAAATTGGCTGGTGCTGAAATTTTAATCTTTCCTGGAAAAGTGCTACTTTAAAAAATTAAATCCTGGTTGTGGTTCTCAGTGTTTTCTGTCTTCAGGCTGCAGAAGATGAATCTCTTTATTGCCCCCTGACTTTCACACTTATCTTCGAGGTAATTAATCACTGTCTTTCTCCTATGCATTAGTAACACAAGAGCTCTTCTATACCATCATCCTTATAATTAGTAATTTCACCTATAAAAGTCTGGCACATTGGGGATGACCAGATGGCTCAGTGGTTGAGAGCTAGCCTTGTAATCACAAGGTCTGAGGTTCGATTTCCGGCCCCAGCCTATGCAAATCCATATGATAAACTGGTGCAACTGGTAACCATCGGGATGGCTCCGTGGCTATAGTTCTGGCCTCCAAGGTGTGTGTGTGGGGGGGGGGGGGGGGGCTGGTTCAATTCCTGCCCTGTGAAGCCCCATATCTAGCTGAGAGGAATAAAACCATGTTACAACTAATAATATACAACTATAAAGACTGCTCTGAGCCTCTCTCTCTCTCTCTCTCCCTCTCTCCCTCCCTCCCTCCCTCCCTCCTATCTTTTCTCAAACAATAAAATCTTATAAAAAAAATAAAAATAGGTCTGCAATGTTGCCCTAGCCAGACCTTTCCATTCCATAGAGATCCTATCCCAGATCAGTACCAGTGAAACTGACTGGCTACTTCACGATGGCCATCATCCACCTTTGTCAGCTAGTTGCAGGAACCCAGCTCCGAAGTCCCATTTCAGAGTCAACTTCCTCAGAGTCCTTCTGATACCAAATCTCCTAAGTCAATTTCCCTGAGAAACAGATTCTGAAGGAGATTTGAGTACACAATGTTCATTGAGAAGAATCTTTGGGATTGACGCCTGTGGGGAGTGAAAGAAGTAGATATAGATGGAGGAAAGAGTTGAACTTCGATGCAGTCACAACAAAGGATTAAGCTGTCATGCTGGGAATTTCTGGAGCAGGGATAGCCCTTCCTCTAAGCAGTGAGTTTGAGTCTTTAATCCCCTGACCAGTCACTGTATGTAGGCTTCCCCTGTGAAGTTGGTGTGAGCTAGTGTGAGATAAATCTCTAGCTGAGGGCAATTCCCAGAGAGAAACTTAGCTTAGGGCTCTCAGCCTCCAACTTTCTCAGTTACTGGGGAGTTAGTGACTTGGTTCGGAAGGGGAGAGCTGGGTAGTACCATAATATTCACTATGTAGTTTAAACACCTCACACACACACACACACTATTTTAAAAATGAGACCTAGAATATGGTCAAGAAACAGTGTTTCTTTGCTAGACATTTCTAAGAAAAATAAGTCAACTCATCCTTCAAAATGTCCAAGACTATTCTTCTACCACAGCTGTCCCCAAACTTTTTGGCACCAGGTACCAGTTTCATGAAAGACAAGTATTTCTCAGACCAGGGGGCCAATGGTGAGGTGGGAAGGGGGTGGTCTCTGGATGATTCAAATGCATTACATTTAGTGTGCATTTTATTTCTATTATTATTATACTGTAATATACAATGAAATAATTATACAACTCACCATGATGCAGAATCAGTAGGAGCCCTGAGCTTGTTTCCCTGCAACTAGATGGTCCCATCTGGGCAGGTGAGCAGTGTGGAAAAGAGGCACGGAGGAAAGTAAATAAAACAATGGGCCAGCCATGCACAGACTAAAACAAGTGTCAGATTCTGACTTAAAGCCTGCCACCAAATGCAGCGGTACTATTGAAGTACATTAACTCACTAGCCACCATTAAGTCTGCCACCAGATGCTCCTTAATTGTCACTTGCCATTTATTGATAGGGTTTTGATGAGTCTGCAAGCAGCTGACTTATTATGGTCTCTGTGTAGTCAAGTCTCTCTGCTAATGTTAATCTGTGTTTGCAGGCACTTCCCCAGTCCTAACATCACCACCTAAGCTCCAACTCAGATCATCAGGCACTAGATTTTCATAAGGAGTGGGCAACCTAGATTCCTCACATGCGTGGTTCACAATAGGGTTCACATCCTTATGAGAATCTAACGCTGTCACTAATCTTACAAGCAGTGGAGCTCAGGTGGTAATGCAAGTGATAGGAAGTGGCTGTAAATACAAACGAAGCTTCACTCGCCTGCTGCTTACCTCCTGCTGTGTGACCCAGTTCCTAACAGGCCACAAACAAGTACTCCAGCTTTGAGACTGGGGGCCTCTGATCTACCACAAGGGAAGTATAAAAATGATTTTAATCAAGGAGTGTCAAGAATTTAAATACTCTTGCCAAAAATGAAACCAAAACATAACATCTAACATAGATAAATGTCAGTTCAAAATATTTAATTGCACAAACACAGACAAGAGGAGGTCTGATATGATAACATTTCATGTAGAAAATATCCAGGGAAAGGGGGAAGTTGTTTCCAAGCTTACCTATGTTTCAAGAATATAAAGGCCACTACTAAAAAAGCAAATGCATTCAGTTTCTATTAATAGAAATATAGTGTTGTTAGCAGATGTTATGGTTCTGCCATATATCCCATAATGAACAACCACATCTGGAGAGGTACTCGGTTCTCAGCCTCACATTTTAAAAGACACAATTCAAAACCAGACTGAGCCCTGAGAATAGCAATCAGAGGTTTGAAAATAATGCCCTATGAAGAAAAGCTAAAGAGTAAGGGGCTGGTTACTCCAGAAAAAACAGGCCTTCATCAGGAAGGGAGTCAGTTGAATATACTGGGTCTGGGTTTCTCCAGAAAGAAGGACTAAGATTTGTGGGTAGAAATTAAAGGGAACAGATCTCAACTCAATATAATGAAAAACTTTCAAACAGTTAGAGCTGTCTGACAATGGAGCCAGCTGCACTAGTCCTGCTCTGAAAGGGTCCAAGCCAAAGCTCCCACAGAGATGCTGGCAGTCTCCCCACCACATACACATTAAAAATCTTATTTTCTGAGGCCATGAGTTAAGAACTAAGACCATCCCAGACCAGGGAAGGTGTAAATTTCAAAAAGAAGCTAATTTTTTCTTTCTTCTTCCTTAAACATCTGTATTATATGGCATAAAACCCTCCAAAGCTCAGCAATAGAGAAGTCCTACCATTAGCATTCCACATTGCCAAGAAAACAGAAGCAGGAAAAAATTACACCTGAAAGATGAAATGGTAAATAGCTCATTAACAAACCGATACACCTCAGATATTTCTTATTTCATACCTAGATATAGCCCATCCATAGGCTTTCTCAAGTTCTTTTTTTTTTTTTTTTTTTAATAACTTTCTTAAGAAGTGCGTCATCTACGTGAATGAAAGTGAACTATCACTTTCTTGGGACCCAGTTCCCACATCTGGGAGTAAATATAGCAATTGGGGCTAAATAATTCTTCAATCTCTTTCGGCTCAAACAGTCTCAAAGCCCAAGAAAAGGAGACATTATTTTTTATTAATAATGTCTTAAAAGTCATTAATTATCCAAGAGCAGCAACATTTTTTTTTTTGACTGTAGAAAGTAGTTGTAGATTGGTTTGTTGGAATTTATGACTTAGTAAAACACCTGGGAGAAAGCAAAAGATAAAGAACTCCCTAGGGGGTGGGCGTGGGGAGCTATCTGGAATAATCACAGATGTTTATTTGATTTGATTTTCTATTTGTTTTTATTTTTTCCTATGAGTTCACAGGAAAGCTTCAAAACTCTACTGCTCCATGTGAAATATGAGTGTACATAAAACTAAGGTGCTTCACAGAATATCCTAGAAATGATGCTTTTTAAAGAAAAGGGTTACTGGGCAATTTTGTTGTTGTTGTTTTTGGAAACATTGTGGAATACTATTAAAATAGGAGCAGAGAGGATGCTGGGATAGCTCAACAGGTTGAGCACTTGCCTTACAACTGTGAGGTCCAGAGATCTATATCCTGGCCCTGGCCTGTGCAAGTATATGCTGAACTGTGGTGCAACTGATAACCACTGAGATGGCAGGGAAGGTTATCACCTCCTAAGCAGGAGGCCCCCCGTTCAGTTCCCACCCCACATGAGCTCCACATCCACCTGTGTGGAATGAAACTATGTCACAACTAATAATGTGCAGCTATGGAGACTGCTCTGGGTCCTCCCCATTTCTCTCTCTCTCTCTCACCTTCTCTCAAACAACAAAATAAATCTTAAAAAAAAATAGAAACAGAAATGACTGGATTATTTTTTTAAAGATAGGATGTCATGTTACATACTTATATGTGTTTCAGAGGATTTGTTTAATATTTTAAAAGTTTATAATCTTGTATTTGAATCAACTTTCAACAGAAGAATAAACAAGTAATATATTACTATATGATGTTATTTAAATTTATTTATTTATTTTTTAATATTTTTATTTATTTATTTATTTTGACAGAGGACAGAGAGAGAGAGAGATACAGAGACAGAGAGAGAACTGAACTAGGGGAGCTCCTAGTTCAGCATATGGTTCCCCACAGGCCGGGGCCAGGATTCGATCCCCGGTCCCCGGCGCTGCAAAGTGTGCGCCTAACCCACTGAGCCATCTCGGCTTCCCCAATGTTATTTAAATTGTTTAAAACATAATCAAGATATTATTAAATAACTTTTCATCAGAATCCAAAAAAGAAATGTAATTTTATTATTCATTTTGTTTACTAGTCATTTAAAATGTTAGTCACAAGCAGTTGTAAATCAGTTGCTAAAAAGCTAATATAAACAACATATATTAATAGAAGTATAATTTCATAATTAAGGGAAAAAAAACAGGGAAGGAAAATGTCAATTTGATTTGGGGGAGGGGTGGGAGTAAAGAAGATCAAAGGAGGCAATGTAGGCATGTAAAAATGGCTAGACGTGAGGACCCGGTAAAGAAGAATGGGAGAAAGTGGGAATTCAGGAAGTAGCACCAAAATTCTGGGCCTTAGAGGCTGAGGAAGAAGATATCTGACTTGAAGGCCAAATCTTAATGACTTCAAGGATAAGTCATAAATCCAAATTTAAATGAAGAATTAGCTGATATTAGTGAGATGCTTTGCTATTTTCAAAATACTTTCATATTCATGATAGTATTTAATCTACCCACACTCTAAAATGGCTTCTATCTATTATCCTCATTTTAAAGATGGAAATTAAGGCTGAGATTCAATGATTTGCCCTGATTCACACCAGGCCTTCTACCTCCGATCTTACATGCTTATCACACACCATAGTAGTTTCAAGATGGTTTTTAATTTGTTTTACTGAGTTTGTAGATGTTAGAAGGAAAAATGACCTAGTTAAAAATAAATAATACTGAACTACACTACACTTTATATATTCCAAAATGCTTTCCTATACAGTCTATTTGTTCCTTAGAAACTATTATTTCCATTTTATAGATTAAGGAAATCACGACAGACTAACTCAAAATTCTATAGGTAATCATTGATGTAGAATCAAAAGCAAAATCTTCCAAGTCTGGCTTTTCCTATGTCACCATGCTGGGTCCCTTCCCCAGCGCATGCATTCTACAAACTGATCTTAGGACCAGGCCATAATGATTGACACAGAAAAGAAAAAAAAAGATGAGAAGGTAAAGGGAAAAGCTCCTAGGACACACAGAAATCAAATAGGATCTCATAGTCAGTTATATTAAACTGGTTTGAAAAACTAGTTAATATTTTAACCAGTAGGTTTAGAAATAGAAAAATAGATAATAAAAGGTCTCTGCTAAAATTACCACATGGCTATCCTATCACTGCTGCCCATACCACAGTAAATGAAACATCAAAGATCAATACATATTAAGAATAAACCTGGGGATGCTAGGACAGCTCAGCGGGTTGAGCATTCATCTTGCAGCCCCAGGGTCCAATGATCGAATCCTGGCCCTGGCCCATGCGGACCCATATGCTGCACCGGGGTGTGCCCCAAGTTCAGTGCTCACCGGGCTTTGCCTTCCATGCAGGAGGCCCCCAGCCGGTTCCCTGGTTCCTGCCCTGTGTAGCTCCATGCCCACCTATGAAATAAAAACTATGTGGAAAACGAATAATGTGCAAATATGGAGTCTGCTCTGGGCCCTCCCCCTTCTCTCTGTCTCTCTCTGTTTCTCTCTCTCTCTCTCTCTCTCTGTTTCTGTCAAAAACAATAAAAATAAATCTTTAAGAATAAACCACAAAAAAATAGTGAGACATTCTGATCCCCATTTGAGCTGCCAAAATAATGTGTCTAGTTTTCCAAAGCTGCATTGTGGGTAGGGGAAGTCACCTTGATATTACAGATGGGAAAAATGTTTTTAATCAACTAAGCTCATAGCACATATGTAGTACACAATATGAAAGTATTTTACTTTAATTAGACAGTGGGTAAATATTCTCAGGAAAACTGAGTAACATTTGAATACGATTTCACTTACCATAGCAGCCATATTTCCTTTTTTGAGTTCCCTGCCCTGCCTTCTTTGATATTCAGTAACAGATGAAAATGTATTTGTGAAAAGTCATTATGGTATTAATATTTTGCTGATGTTCTTCTTCTAGAAGAAGACTGCTTATGTCATGCTGCAGTTGGTTTACTGATTTTAAAAACTGCAAAATAAAGATCTGAGAAATAATTACCTCAGCAATTCCTGACCTCAATTTAGTAATGCAGTCAGTCTCTCTACTCATCTCGCACTAGGATATCTGCAATTATCCCAATGTCCATAATGGCATTTTTCCAAAAGTCTCAAAATAAACCAAAGGAAAACAAGCTGCAAAACTTTTAGGAGATAAGGTGGCAAAAGAGTGTCACAAAATTGAATTATATGTAATGGAAGTCTAAAAAGAAATCTGGAGATCATTGAATTAGACCAGTGGCTCTCAACCTTGACTGAACAGTAGAATCTCTCGGGAGTTTTTTTGTGTGTGTTTTTTTTAATCCTGATGTCCAGGCAACACCTCAGACCAATTACAACAGAGTCTCTGGAAATAGAACCCAAGCCTGAGTACTGTGGTAGCTTGGTACTCATCATTAATTGGTTCCAAGAGGCACCATGAGTATCAGAAACAATGAGTACTAAACAAATTTTTCTCATATGAAAGAATGCAGCAGTACCTTGGTACTCATTGTTAAGTAGTTTTGGGAGGGATGATGAGTACCAAACAATGAGTGCCAGGACAAAATTTTCATGTCAAAACATGTCAAGTACCAAATTTGATGAGTTTCAAAGCAGTCGATTACCAAGATATGGCTATATTTTTTTCAGGTTCCCCAGGAGATTTCAGTGTACAGCCAAAGTTAAGAACCACTGGAAAAGACCCATTAAATGACCAAATCCTTAAAATGGTGCTGTCTTCTGTTGGGCTTAAGGGGAAAAAAATATATATGAGAAGTGAAGCTAGTTAAATCACTTCCTAACTGTGTGACGAAGGCAAGTCAATTCTCTGAGTCTCCACATTTCCTCAGATGGCTGCCATGAAAAAGAAACCAAATGAGAGAACATGGGAATGCACCTAGCCCCACTATTCAGCTCATAAAAGCACCAAATAAATCTTTCTTCCTTTCCTTTCTATATTCCTCCCAAATGTTTTAGGTAAATACTACTCTCTGATCAAGTAGATTAGCATAATAATAGCTCTAGTCACAGTTACAGCTGTTCCCAAAAAATTTTTAGGCAAATATGACTATACTGCCATTCTTTTGCCAATAATAGAAAAGAAATAGACACACAGATTCTTCAATTCACTGATGAATTGCATGCCAAAAATTCATCTAAAAATTAGTGGTTTGAAACAAAAATGAGTTACCATTATTGATAATCACCAGTGTTGGCAAGGATGTGAAAAAACAAGGTTGTAGAAATGTAAAACAGTACAACCTTTTCTGGAAAGTAATTTGGCAGTGTCTATCAAAATTTTAAATGCACATATTCTTTCATTCAACTAATCTATTTCCGGGCACCTATCCTAGAGACATACCTATACTTACTCATTCCTACTCAAAGAGGCATTAATTATTATGTCCCCACCACCTCTACTCCTGGGCCTTCTGACTTTCTGAAATTCTTTGCTTGTTTGCAGCCCATCTTCAATACTAGAAGGTAAATCCCAGTGGGAAAGCTTCAGTCTTGCTCACCAGGTGAGGGGCTGGGCTTGCCAATGGGGCCCATATTATGGTTATAGTTGCTGCCCACAATGGCATGCTGGTTTATTCATCTTATTTCAACTAATATATAAACACACATAAATACATCTGACCCAACAATATTAACAATAACTTGTATCTATGCATATGCTCTACCTATGTCGCCCTTTGTGTGCCCTCCATCTCCACCACCCCGGGGGTACCACTACCCTGAACTTCGCATTTATTACTCTTTTGATTGTTTTGGAATGTTACAAAAGTAGTATTATACTCTCTATAGTTCTCTGGGATTTTCTTTTCTCACTCAATATTTTGTAACAGATTTCATCTGGGTGTTGTATGCACCTGTACTTTCATTCATTGCAAGTCAATATTACATTGTGAGAATGATCTCTTCTCCTATAGTTGCATTTTTGCGTTTCCATTTGGGGGCTATTAAGAACAGTGGTACTATGAACACCCTGTGAGATTTTTATAGCACCAGGTCTATTTCTGGCAGGAAATCTGGCTGCTATCACACTAACCCTATCATCTACAATAGCCATTGATCGAATCCCCTAAAAGGCTTAATTTCTGTCACCACAACCAGACCCATTTGGGGCACCCTAGGGAGGGAACCCATAAAAGGAATAAGCACTCCTTAAAAAGGCAACATTTAGCAGGAAAGATTTATTGGCATAACTAGCCCCTTCCAGAACTAGCCTGTTATAACACTCCCAGCCCCAGACTGGCTGCTTGCTTTGCCTACTTCCTGCCAGAATTTTATAGATATTTTTACTTGAAAGACAAATTCCTGAACAGTTTGACTTTAATACTTTATTCCTATCATTTGAAAAATTAACTGCAAAAAAAATTTTAGCTACTGATATTAATTCCCACAGATATTCTTTTTAGCACTCACACTTGACAACTAATGCCACAAAATGCAAAAAGGGACTCTGGTTGGTGTGTGTGTGCACACACATATAGAACAGCCAGAGTGAAAAATCCTGTAACAATAGTTATCCCCACCCGTTTTATTTCCTCTTACTAAGATAAGGCAAAAGATTTAGGGCAAGTTAGGAAAAGAAAGAATAACCTATTCTTTCTCTTACAAGTGTTAATGATTTGTTTTTTCACTTAATTTACAATAGGGCCCAAATTGTTTGTCATCCCTCTGTCTTACCAATGTTTTAAGATCTTTTCTGTGTTTACATTGTCCAAAGACCTCATATTACATAAATCATTCCTTTTTTATTAGGTTTTTCAAAGTTGCTGCCTCCTCTCAGGAAAGAAGAAACAAGGACCACCGACTAGAGACCATCTAACTAAAAACAGCCTTGTAATTAACCATGTGCCCCACCCTGTGCCTTTCTGTTCAGATTACAAGTGTTGGGGGAGGAGAAAGAGAGGCCACTTTGCTTAAAACCATGGCCTCAAATTCCTAATCACCCACTAAGCTGTGCTGCTATCCTCCAAGGCCTGAATCTGCAGGAAGCAGGAGGGGCCCTTGACCCTGGCCTCCCAGTCAGCACCTCCACACCCTGGGCTCCTGCCCCATCTTCCCCAGCCCCCTTGAGCCCCTCCCTTAGTCCTGGGGCTGCAGCAGGGAACACTGGTGGAGGACCCCCAGCCAGCGAACTACCTTCAGCCCCAGCAGGGACCAGAGCACTACTCAACAATCCCTTCCAGAACCCACTTGTGAGCAACTGCTCCCGCCCCCCACCCACACACACACAGCTTCATGTAACCGAGTCTCCTCTTCCTAACCCTCATACTCTTCTGGCCAGTGCCATTGTATCCACAGACCTCTTCACTATTGAGATCACCAGCGTGAACTTCCTACCCTTCTCACATCTCCCCAACCCACACACTTATCTATTTTTATCTGTACCCATCAGTGCCAGCTTTCCTGTCATTCCAGAGGAAGTGACCTCCCTTTTCTGGTTGCTGGCTAATTCCTTCACCTGTAGTGGCAAATTCCCTCCCACATATAATAATTCAGATTCATCCTTAATGTTTTTTGGTTTTGTTTTTTTTAATCTTTCTTGTTTGGCTACTTCCCCCATACACCCAACAGTTCGTTTCTTAAAGCCAACAAACAAAACTTCACCATCCCTCTTTTTCTCTTGTCCTTCCCAAAAAGAACAGGGGACAATTCCACACCACTTTTTATGTACTGTCCACCTCCTCCACAGACTGCAATGGGTTCCAGCCCTGCCACTCCATTCAAGGCTCTCTGGCAAAATTATGACACCACCCTCACCCACAACCCCCACTGCAATCAATATCCAATGCACAGTCTTTGAGTGCAAACCTTAGCTGACCACTTTGTAGCAATAGGCATTAATCACTCCTTTCCTCTTGAAATTTTCTTCTTCCTCAGCTTATAACTCCTGCATCTCCTCTTAACATAAATGACAATTTTCTTTTCTCATCCCCCTTTTTCACCTCCTGTCCTGTTGTCTTCCTCTTAAAATGCTCCTGCTCCCTATGACTCCAGCCTTGGCTCTCTCTACTCATTACTTTGAGCATATTTTCCTTAGAAAGTACCATCTCCCCAGTATCCATCTTGGAGCCCCAACTGTTTGGTGGGGGGCATCTGAAGTGCAACAAGTCCTATACTGACTTCATAAGTCCCCGTATTCCCAATACCTCCTCAACTAATAGCCCTGTCTTCCTGTTTTCTTTTTTCTAAGTGAGTAGAATCACCATTTGCCTAAT
Organism: Craseonycteris thonglongyai; assembly: GCA_004027555.1. Classification (NCBI taxonomy): domain Eukaryota; kingdom Metazoa; phylum Chordata; class Mammalia; order Chiroptera; family Craseonycteridae; genus Craseonycteris; species Craseonycteris thonglongyai. The sequence goes on from PVKE010003495.1 coordinate 24,927, forward strand.
CCTACCCAAGTGGAGTCCCTGGGAAGTATGGCAGCTCCCCCACATTCATTCAGTCAGTCCTACAATTGGCCTCCTTAAAATCACTGCATCTATCCCCTCTTCTCCATTCCCATTGTTCCTGCTTTAATTCAGATGTTTTTCATCACTAACATAACAACTAATTTTCTGAGAGTACAATGTAATGGGAACTTAACATACATAGTTCTCACAACAGAGAATGTAAGGAGGTATTATTACCTATATTTGTAGAAATGAAAAGACTGAGAGCTAGAGAGGAAAAACAACTGCTCAAGTTCACACAGCCCAGAAGTGGCAGAGCCAGGGTCCATCCAAATTTAAGTCTTCCTGGCTCCAAAGGCCACATCCTCTCTCCTCCATTTTAGCAACCTCCTGTTGCAACAGCTTCCTAACTGATCTCCCTGGATCTTGTCTCATGTTCCAAGTCTAATCCAATCTACACTGCACATAGAATCAGCTTTTGTTTTTCAAAAATCATTTTTATTTCAAAAATAACATATATTTAGAAAACTGCATAAATAAGAATAGCTTAAATAATTATAAAATCATCTTTCAAAAATGCAAATCTAATTTTGTTCCTGACATTTTCCTAACCTTTTCAAAGTCTCCTCACTGCCCTTTGGGTAAAATCAAACCTTAGCAAAGTGCAGAGGGTCCTCTGGATGTCACCTCAGCCTGCTCCTTTTGCTTCATTGCCCACCAGGCCAGATGGCCTGCCCTGTGTTCCAGCTTCTCAGGCTGTACCTCGGTGCTCTGGGTTTTGATCTTACCTGGCTTCTGACTGAAAGCCTGGTGTGTGTTCTTGATTCCTTGCTTTACCTCCTCCACTGGAAATTTCATGTGGTCCTCAACAACTATGTCTCACTGCTCTTTTCAGAAGAGGCTATGTCTTAAGGAAAAAAGGACTCTTGGCAACATTGCATGGCCCAGAGCAGAGCAATGCATGAAAGGCTTCACTCTTCACATGGAGCTTCAGAACCAGTGAAGTCCTAACATACTTAGGGGATGTCTACTCTGTCCAAAAAAGAAAAATGTGGAGATTTGAGGCAATCGTTTTTGGTCATTTACAGTGAGTTGGAGGAAGGACTCTACTTTGACTAAAGACTATACCTCAGTAATTCTTACCCTCAGCCTCTCAAACTGGGGCCAAAGCAACTGGTAATGTTAGAATTATTGCCATTATTTTAGGTAACCCATCCAGTTATGCAAGCTAGAAACCTCAGACACATTTTTGACATTTCTCTCCCTGCCCCCTAAACCTGTCACAATGTCCTATTTAGCTTCCTAAATTATCTCTTGAAGCCACCCACTTTCAGTCATCTCCAGTATCACTTTCTCCATTCAAGCTCAGCTGGACTACTGTGATAGCCTCTTAACTGGTCCACGGAATGCACTCTGGCCTCTTCTCATCCATTCTTCATATCGGAGTTACCGGTAGTTATCTTTGCAAAACACAAATATGATCATATCATCCCCCTACCCCCATGTCTGCATGGGTTAAAACTTTTTAATGTCTTCCTTTACTTTTATGACAGTCAACACTATTTTCATATTCCTAGGAACTACAATAAGATTTGGTATACAGGAGGCACTCAATAAACTTTTACAGAATGAATATGATCGTCATCTATACTATTCCTTTCTCTGACCAAGAATTTCAGTCCTCTTGACTCTTTTAGTGCTATGTTCCCTCTCATCGCTTGGCTTTTCCTTCTGCTTTACACCCTCTTCCTTTCCTCCTTACCAAGTTAATTCCCATGTTCTTCTATCAGATAGAATGTAATAAATATATTTCCAGAGCAGCCTTCCCTAACTACCTGATGAGGCCTATGTCCTCTTTATAGGCTCTCATTGTGCCCTGAGCCTCTTCTCCACAGTGTTGGTCACACTTGCAACTGCTTGTGTGATTACTTTACTGATGACCACTGTCCTGGTAGCCGATAGCACTATGGAGGCAGGATTGTGTGTGCTTTCTCTCATCAGTACTTGGCATAGTGTTTGACATTCAGAGGACATTCAGTAGTGAACAGAGAAATGAATACATTGTATACTGATGTACAGAGTGCCCACCCTTTTACAACTCCATTTTAATGTAGACCTGAAGCCTAGAAGCCCATCTGAGAATCATCATAGAAGACGGTTCTCTTTCTACTCTTCTTTTTCCTTTGAAAGTCCTTCAGGAAGCCAAAGTATAACTTCTGAACTCCCAGGATACAATGTTTTAAAAATATTGTTTTATCTGCATTGTCCTTTTTCAAAATATACTTTTCTGGGTTTTGAGAACCCCAAAACAAAACAGGAGGCAGAATATGCAATATTAGCCTGTATAAAATAAAAACTTCTTTAACAAAAGCAAAATCTCTTAATATTACCAATGAAATGTAGACCTTTTATTTTTCTAGGCAAAAAAAAACCCCTTAATTTTAAATACAAATAATAAGACTTGGTACGCCTTGGGGTTTAGCAGTGTGTGTGCAGGACGTTTGAAGAAATCATAATATTTTACGCATCCATGTGTGTAATTTGTCAACATGCCTGACACTCCTAGGAAAAATTAAACCTTTAGGTTAATCCGTTTTTAGAAGATTGATGTCAATATGTATCTTGTTAGGAACAATGTCTTATTACTCATTTGGCAACATGCTTTGTCAAAGGAAAAGAGGCCTCTTACCATGCAGCAGGCCAGAGGCAGTGCTGTCCGCTATATGATGATATTGCTGCCTGAATGGGAATGAATCACTAGAAATGGAGAAGTCCTAACACAGTTGGGGCATATCTTTCTTCCCTGAAGTAGAGATCTACTGCAATCATTTTACTCTGTAGACAATTTGTAGCGGTGTAGAGATGAAGTCTAGAGTCCTCTTTGGTAAAAGATTATGCCAGAGTTTTTCCCACCTTTACCCCACAAGTCAGGTGTAGAGTTGAGTTAATAATACTTACGAGCTGTAGCCTAATAGGGTGGTGCTAAGTCCCTCCCTTGTATTTATCTCTTTTATTCAATATCCCCTCACCAAGTCTCCTCCCTATGGTAAGCACGAACTCTGATAAGTTTAATATAATATGTATATCATTTGGTATGAATATATCCTTATAAAGTAAAGACTACAAGGCTATGCATGATCTGGTGGCCATTAACTCTGACTTCATCTCTTCCTGCTTCCTCATCTCATTCTTCTATAGCTATCCTGGCATCCTAGCTATTTCTTCAACTTACTAAGCACACCTAAGGGCCTTTGTACTTGCTGTTTCTTTTGCCTAAAATACTTATTGTTCAGATATCCACATGGCTTACTTACTTTCTTCATGTTCCTCCTGTTCAAATGTTGCTTTAAAACAAACAAACAAACAATAAAAACAGGGAGGCAACCCTCCCCAATCATGTTATTTAAAATAATAATCCTCCTTCTCACTTTGTCTCTATATTGTGGTTTTTCTCTGTTGCAGTTATTGTCACCTGAGATAATTTTTGTACCTATCTTTGTTTTTGTCAATCTCCCCTCACTAAAATAAGAAGCAATAAGGTATCGTGGTTCAAAGCCAGACTCTAGAGTTAGATCTACTAGGCTTACATTCTCACTTTAACGCTTCCCACGTGATCTTCAGTAAGTAGACCTGTGCCTCAACTTCCTCAGCTCTAAAATGGGGATGACAGTATCTACCTCACATGGCTACAATTTTATCTGCCTCACAAGTCATACTATTTAAGTAATGCCTACTGATATGATGATACATTTATTTTTATTATTATAATTAAGCTCCATGAAGGCAGGGACTGAGTTTTCTTTGTATTCCCATTGCCTAGACAATGCCTAGCAATAGGCACTAAATTTTAAATGAAAACACTTTCCCATGTGTATGGTTTCTTAAAGAAAAAACCATTTAGGTATAATATAAATATAGAAAAATGTACATCATAATTGTATAACTCAGCTAATTATCACAAATAAACCCATGGAATGACCACCCATGTTAAAAATAAAACATTACTAGCCCACCAAAGGCCCCCTCCTCAATAATTATGACCTTCCCCCAAAAGGTAACCACTATCTTGACTATCATTATAAATTAATTTAGCCTATTTTTGAAGTTTATATAAAGTTACACAGTTCATAACTCTTTAGTAATTGACTTCTCTCATTAGTAGCTCATTCATTCTCATTGATGTATAATATTCCAGTGAATACTGTCTCCCTGTCAGTATTCCAGTGAAGGCCTGTATCTTCACTTATTTATCTATTCTCTAGCTAATGTGCACTTGGGTGGCTGGTTCCAGTTTGGAACTATTATGAATATGGTGCTGCTTTAAATACTCACATAAATGCCTGGTGCATGTATGTAAAAGTTCCAGTGTTTGTGTGTTTTTAATCACATAAATGTTGTAAATTCATCTCTCCTTCCCTCTGTTTTCCCAGAATCCTATGCTTTAAAGTACTACATATGTTGTTGTACACTTATTCCCTCTAACTACTGTACAGTATTTGATAATACTGATTTTTTTTCCTAATTTTTCGGAATGGTGGTTGTCAGGGTAGCAGGGCTTTTGTTGGCCTGCCCAGTACCCTCTTCTTTTGTCCTGACAAGTATCTGTGCTCATCCACATAGCAAAGTGCCTCAGCCTCAGTCCCTAGAGCTGACATTGGATCCTCTAAATTAACAGTACTTTTATTTTCCTTATGACCCTCTTCTGGCCAAGGAGATTTGAAGGGAAGTCAGTGCACGATGAGACTGTGGGGAAGTTGCTTCTGACAATGTTTCTTAGTTCTACAGAAACACGAGGAACTGGTCCCCCTTTCTTATCCTCTGGACATTGATATGAGATTGTCATAGCTGGAATGGCTGCAGCCACTTATGACTAGGGAAGGAAGCTGGATGAAAACTAAAACACTTCTGGGTCCATCATAATGGCACTAAGCCATGAGCCACTCTATGTCCAGGTTTGTTAGATGAGAAAATTATTTTAGTTGGACTTCCTTACTTGCAACCCAAAAGGGTCCCATTATAATAAATAAATCATTCGCATTTGCTTGTTCTTTAAAAGCTATTTCATATTTAAAATGGGTTCATATAACACTCTGAGGGCGGTCTGGAAAAAATCCAGTGATTGTCAATATAATGAGAACAGTTACATAGCTGGATATTTTCCAGAAAGCCCTCGAATTTCTCAATCCTTTTACTTTTTTTTTTAATAATACCAATTTGATACCCTTTATTGACTTTGAGGTTAATTCTCCATCACTGATCATATGACAAATAGGCATCTCTTTCAACTTACTGCTCAGCATTGTGCAATTTGTTCATTTATAATTTTAGAAGAATACAGCTGACTGAACAAATATGACCTGCATAATACATTTTGAGCTAGTGCTTTCAACTTGTATTTTAGAAAAAATATGGTAGTCCAAAATTTTCAAATATACTAGCAGTCATATCTCTATAGTAAACATATTTCATAAATTTTTAGAGCAACTTTGTCTTATTAATTTTAATTTTCAGATAGGTGATACATATATTGGTACAAGACCCACTGTTACTTACATGGATTTTGTTTTATTTGACCAGTCCTTTATAGGTGAATTGAATTTCAGTATTCTATCTTCACACTGTATAAAATAATATAATTATACTTTATGGAACATCTAGTCTGTGTTAGAAACTGGGCCTTTGCAAGCATTATTTATTTTTACCGTTATGATGACTTTTATTCTAATTTTTAGGAGGATAAAATGAGTCTCACCGAGGTTAAGTAACTTGCAGAGTACACAGCAAGTGAAGAACAGGGCTGGAATTTTATCTCAAACCTACCAGATTATAAAACATATACTCTTAGCCACTTTGCATATGACTCCCCTAATTTTTTACTGTGATAACAACATGTATATTTAAGGCTAGATAAGATGTTCCATAACAAAGGCTTAACCCTTTAAAGTAAGCTAAAGTAATAATAACAAGTAATATCTAACATTTATTGGTCATTGCCTGTGTGCTATGCAATTGTTCCAAATGTTTTAAGTATATTAACCAATTTATTCTTTGCAAGTTTATCTTCAGATAAATAATGAATTATTTGAGAATAAACAGAGCAGCCTCAAAAAAAGAGAAAAAAGCAATGACCTTAAAATCAATTAATATTCTGATCGTATTTAGTATAGAAATAAACTACAGGATAATTCATTGCTCTTTTCTTTTTGTATCATTTGGGAACTTTTTCCATTGCAATAAACTGACAAGTCAAAAAGAGACTAGGGCCTTATGTAATTGAGAAATCTCCAGAGGCTGAGTTCCTCAAAGCAGGGATGGATTTTGGGCTTCATTATGTCCCACAGATTGTTTTCTCCATTTTTTGGCTCAATTCACCCCACATCAGATACCCCCATTTTGTTGGCTTCTTTCTCGGACTCTAGTTGGTAGTTCCTGGTACCTCCAAATTCTTCCCTCCTCATAGCAAGTTAAGAAGAATCAGCTCCTACCTCAAACATATCCAAGTTCAAGGCCAGGAGGACTTTTCTACCTAGAATTACTCTGATTGCCCTGGCTTAAGCCACTGCCCACTCCTGAAACTATCCTGTGGCAAAGGACATTCAATTCCTCGATTCTAGTAAGGGAGATGAAACTCACTGGAGTTCTTGTGCCAGAGTCACTTGTTCTACCTCTGGAACCAAAGAGTGAGATTTCAGCCACATAAACTGGAAATAGGGGTAGAAAGATGGGTCCTCAACAAAAATCAGTGGAACGAATGCTATGGTAGACGGTCCCTCAATGAACCACACCTCCTGCTATTCACACCTTTTGTAGTTCCCTCCCTCTAAATCTGAGCCCTGTGACTAGCTTTTCTTTAAGATCTGATTTTTAAGAATAGTTTTTGATTCATTAAATGAGGTCATAGTACAGAAAGTTCTCACATACCCCCTCACCCACTTTCTCCTATTATGAACATTTGATATTTGTGTGGTATATTTGCTACAATTAGTGAACATATATTAATACAATATTTTTAACTAAAGACCACGTAGTTTATTTAGATTTTCTTAGAATTTGCCTAAGGTCTTTTTCAGCTCCAGGATCTGCTCCAGGATCCTCTCCAGGATACATTACATTTGCTTGTCATTGGCTCCTTAGGCAATTCTTGGCTATGACCGACAGTTTCTTAGGCTTTCCTTGTTTTTTGGTGACCTTTGCAGTTTTTAGTGAGGACTACTGATCAAGTATTTTGTACGATGTTCTTCTATTGAAAATTGTTTGATATTTTTCTCATGAGTTTTTTTGTAGGAGTTATGGGTTTGGGGCAGGAAGAGCACAGAAGTAAAGTGCCATTTTCATTCCATTATATCAAGGATACATATTGTCAACATAATTTATCACTGCTGATACTGACCTTGATCATATGTCTGCGGTACTCTTTTTATTCCCTTTCATTCTGTACTCTTTGGACAGAAGTCATTATGAGCCGTCCACACTTAAGGAGTGGGGACTCATCCCTTCCTTGAGGGTGGATGGAGTACCTACATAAATTATTAGAAAATTCTTCAAGGGAAGTTTGTCTCTTCTCGCCCATTTATGTATTTACTCAATCATTTATTTATATCAGTATGAAATCAATAGATCTCTTTTATACTTTGGGTTATAATCCAATACTATTCTATTTATTTTAGTGCTCACACTTTTCCTGCTTAGGCCACTGGGAGCTCTATCAGTTGACTCCTGTGTATGACTAACATTTTGACCAACAGAATGAAACAAAAATGATGCTGCATGACTTCTGAAGCTAGGTCATAAAAAGTCTTGCAGCTTCTACCAGGGTTTCTTGAACACTCACTCTAAGGGAAACAGTCCCATGTAAGAACTCTACCCTGAGAATATTATGCTGTGAGGAATACCATGCTAGCCATATTACAGGTCATGTGGAAAGAGACTAGCCTGTAGTCTTTCCAGCTATGTTCACTGAAGAGCCAAATATGTGCGTCAAGAAGCCATCTTAGATGTCCAACGCAGTCGAGCCTTCAGATGATTCTAGCCTCAGCCACAATACGACAAGCCCTAAGCAAGAACTCCAAACTCAGTTGAGCCCCGTCAATTGACAGAACCACGAGATGATTGCAATGAATTGCTGTTTTAATTGACTAAATACCGGAGTCATTTGTGATGTAGCAAAAGATAACTCAAACAGATGCAAAAACCTACTAGATGTGGTATAACTCTCAAACTATGACACGTTTTACTAAACAGCATATAGTAATGGCTTTCTTGTTCTGTCATCCAGAAGAAACCATTTATCCAGGCATATGTGACAAAATGTTTTTGAGTCTTTTTCTTCTCAAATAGTTACCTAATCTCTGGGCTCTTGAGGTAATATTCTGTTCAAAAACATTGCTCCATACAGACGGGCTTTCTAGAGATATGATGTCAGTTCAAAAACAGTAATATTAGTCTTGAGGAACTCTGCTGCCTGTGTAACAATCAGTCATAGCAAAGTAACTTCTGAATAGGATTTTCAGGCAACAGTATTCTTAAGAATCCAGAAATCTGATATGTTTCCCACTGTCACTGTGAAAATTATAATTCTATATTTGAGCCAATATAAACTTCTATTGGCACCTTTACAGAGGTTTGGGGAACATAGGTTTCCATTCTTTCAAAAGGCAGAAAATGTTGCCTTTCTACAAAACTGTACATTTCCGGGAGTTAAGAGGGTGTGGGGAGGGTAAGCTGGGGGAAAAAGCCAAAATACACCTTCAGAAGAGATAAGATTATGTGTTAAGATTAGATTACCAGATTCTAGGAGGCTATGTTACATCTATTTTTTTCTTTTTTCCTACAAGGGAAGTTTGGTTGGATTTCTACTTTATTCGTGCTTGCCCTCCTCTCTTTATTCATAGTTCCTATCTCTTATTAAGAATAGTTTGCTCTCAGACACTTCATTTGCAAATATATTTAAGCTTCACTAATACATATTCATTTTATCTAGAATTTGAAATAATTTGACTTGGCCTTGATTTCAGTTTATCTTGAGATAATAAACAAAGTATTTGCCTAATAAATTAATAAAATAAACAAGGTTAAGAAAGGCTTATTTCAATAGTTAAGATCAAAATATTTTTATGGTCACCAAGAAGGGCCTAGAATCTAGAAAAAGAAGGTTCCTGGAAGCCAGAGATAGTGCCCTGACCATGAAGACCTAATCTTAGGAGGTCTGGATGAATGAATAATTCAGACTTCAATGATTTAAGTTTAGGGATTTGTATAATACAAAAATCTCAAATGGCAGTCCTTGGGACAAATTCAGTCCACAGTCTTGTCTGGTTTGGCCTCCACACTGTTATATTTTGTTTTGTTAATGAGGTTAAATAAATTTAACTGGCTCAAAATCTTTATTAAAAATGGTATATTGTGTAAAGTCTCACTCCCACCCATGTGTCTTCTTTACCTACCTACCCCAATTTTTCTCAAAGTAAAATCTTTTACTACTTTTTTTTGTGTTCTTCTAGAGTCTCTTTAGGCAAATTTAAGAAAATAAGCATACAAGTCTTATTTCCCTCCCTTTTATAACAAGGTAGAACTTTATACATATTGCTTTTTTTATTGTTAAATATATTAGGGTAACATAAATTAGTAAAATTATGTAGGTTCCAGGTGTACAGCTCTACAGTACTTCATCTGTGTGTTACAATGTGTGTTCACCACCCAGAGTCAGCTTTCTTTCCATCACCATATACTTAGCTCCTTCTCCTTCCTCTCCCACCCACCACCACCCTTACCCTCAGGTACCCACTAAACTATTGACTGTGTCCATGACGTTTTGTTTCTTTGTTGCTTTCAGTTTTATATTCCTCATACGAGTGAAGTCATGTGGTTCTTAGCTTTCTCTGTCTGGCTTATTTCGCTTAGCATGATGATCTCAAGTTCCATGCATGTTGTTGCAAATGGCAGTATTTCATCTTTTCTTATAGCTGAGTAATATTCCATTGTATATATGAACCACAGCTTTCTTATCCAGTCATCTATCAAAGGGTACTTTGGTTGTACACATGACTTGGCCACCGTGAACAGCACTACAATAAACACTGGGGTACATATGTTTTCTTTTTCTTTCTTTCTTTTTTTTTTTTTTTGACAGAGAGAGACAGACAGACAGAGAGAGACAGAGAGAAGGGGGAGGGCCCAGAGCAGTCTCCAGTTCAGCATATGGGTCCACATGGGCCGGGCCCAGGACTCGATCCTCAGGTTCCGGGACTGCAAAGCGCGGGCTTAACCCACTGAGCAATCCCAACTTCCCTACATATGTTTTTACAGACTAAGGTTTTCAAGTTTTTTGGGTAGATACCCAGAAGTGGGATTGCTGGGTCATAAGACAGCTCCATTCCCAATTTTCTGAGGAACCTCCATACTGTCCTCCATAGCCATTATACCAATTAGCATTCCCACCAGCAGAATACAGACTGCTTTTTATCTTGCTTTTTTTTTTTTTTAATGAAATTATACTTAGGGATCTTTTTGTCTAACATCTTAAATTAGTTCCTCTCATAGAATTTCATGCCCAGGCATAGTAGACATTTCAGTTACAGCCAGATTACTAGTACCAAAAACAAGAGTGAAAGTAGAGACATATTTTGCTTAATTCATCACATCAAAATAGCTGAGCAGGGATGGGAGGTTGCTACACAGTAAGCTGTCTTAAAATAGTGAGCACATCCTACATACTAGTTATATTGAGGAATTGCAAGTAAAACATCCATAGATAGTTAGTTGCCTTCGTTCCTGCTTTGCGTGTGCACGTGCACACCATGGACCTGGAAATGCAAAATCAGTGACAATGCCAGAATTTCTAAGTGAGAAAATCTCAAGACATCCTTCCCTTTTCTCCGGGTGCCCAACTGCTCTCACCTCAACTCTCCACATTACACTTTCAGAGGTAAATTCACCAGGATGTAGTGTTTCCTAGACTTGCCTAATCTCAATAATTTTAGTTCTTGTTAAAATGTCAGATTTCCAGCCCATCCCTTGGAGATTCCCATCTAGGGCTGAATCTGTTTTTAGGTTCAGAAAATTTGGGGAAAGTCTTCCAAGATGTTGGCAAATACATTTGCATGCCAGTGTTGAAATCATTTTCTTAGGAACTCGTAAATATAATTCGATTATGAGTACCTGATTAGATGTCTTTTTGAATGGCTATTTTAAAGAAATGCTCTTTTAGAGAAGTGTTTCTCAAAGTATTTCACCAGGGTGAACATGTATGTGTTAATACTTGGTTGTCACTGGAAGGGGCCACTGTCAGCCAGAGCAACAGACCCAGGGGCTTTGGAGGGATGGCAAGATGAAAAGTGGTATTTCATAGCACAGTGTTTGGGAGAGTCTGCTTTAGCGTATCTTGTGGGGAAGGAAAAAACTGTTTTTTTGTTTTTGTTTTTTTGCTCTTGTATGCCTGGTGCTATACTTGGAACTAAGGCTTTTATCTTGTATAAACTCTACTAAGCATAGACAGATATGTATTAATTCCTCCATTTTAAAGAAAAACAAACTGAGACAGATTTATATCAAATCTCTTCCAAAGGTATAGTCAGGAGCTGGAATTTGAACTGACATTTCTGGCTCCCATTCCAACTTTATTTATTTATTTTCACCATTGCCTCAAATGGCAGCCAACACATATATCAAATACTAAGGAATACGCAAGAACTCAAGTGACACAGATTGTCCTGGATGCATTTTGGCTTCAACTCTAGTTGCTAAGTGCTCCACATACAACCTGGCTTGTGGTAGCCAATCTCTAAGCTGGCCCTCAGTGATCAGGCCTTGGTATTCATGATCTAATATTCCTCTCCCCACACTGTATCAGGATTGGTATGTATAACCAATAAATACAAGAGACATCATAATATGTGATTTCAAAGGCTACGTCACTCACTCTGGAATATTCTAGCTATCATGTAGTTAGGATATTCAAACAGCCCTTTAGGATGAACCACATGATGCAAAATTGGCACCATTTGTGGGAATAAGCCATCTTAGAAGCAGTTCCCTCAGTGCCAGTCAAGTTTTCAGGTGACGGCAGTCCTGGCTTATATTCTAATTCCAACTTTATGAGGCACTCTGAGTCACAGCTCCAGTGATTGCTCCCAAATTCCTCACTCACAGAAACCGTGAAATAATACATGTTTGTTGTTTTAAGCCACGAACTGTTGTAATAATCTGTTATGCATTGGTATATAACTAGTCTAGGCTTCTATTATATAGATGGGGAAAAAAAACCATAGTAGATATCTGGCTCTGTTGTAATCTACATAGCTATAGAATATAGTAACTGGAAGGAAGCGGGGGAGAAAAGCAAGATTTTTGCCTCAAAAAACCCCAACATTGATATATATTTTTAAAATGTGTTTTACACTTTCCAAATATCATTAACTTTTTACTTTGCTTGATGAAGGACTGGTACTAAAAATAAAACAAAAACAGCAGGGCAAGGTCACTCCCACTAAAAAGTGAGGGAAAGAATCTATCAGAATCTGATGTTTGAATGAGTGTGATTAAAAAATGAAATAACCTACCAACTAGGTAGAAGTGATTTTGTGAATCCACCTCAGTGCGGTGCCAAACTCTTCATACAGCCTCAGTGCCAAACTACTTCTGCAGGGTAAAGCTGAGGCATGTGTTTGCTCACTGGTTTATCAAACAGAAAACAGGGACCATCTGTTAATTACCACCAGAACACCCGAAGAGAGAAAATAAAAACTAAATTTTTCTCAGTCCAAGGTACATATTTTTCTTTTTATTAAAAAAAAAAAGAAGGCTGTGCCCTGGGAAAAGTAGCTTATTGAATCTGAAGAAAGTTCATTGAAATCTCTGATAATTTTTGATCATCCATATAAAATTATTTCCAGGAAACTAACAACTAAGTGGAAATATTGCAAATGACAAAACAACGTAACATGATAAATAAGTTTTGAATGTAGTCCACCAAATACTATCATGGCACACTCATTTGGGCTTTATCAACTACCATCAAAGCAATGTGGAATAAGAGGTTAATACTGTAACACATTTCTAAATGAGAAAACTCGGACAGGAAAGATTAAGTGCATATATGTTTTTTTGTAAGCATTAGGGCTAAGGCTAGGTAATATCAACTAGCTTTGGAGTATTTGTTTTTAGTGTGGCAAATCCCAGAATGGGAGTGGGGGATGAAGAGGTGAAGAAATGGTAAAAAGTGCTACTTTAGGGGATTCTGGGATATCTTGAACACCTGTGTTGAAACCACAAAGTCTGGGGGATCTAGTCCCAGCTGCGGTCTGTATGAACCCACATGCTGAACTGCAGTGTGCAACTGATAACCGCCACAATGGTGCTGAAGGCTCTTGCCTCCCATGAGGGAGGCCCCCGGTTTGGTTCCAACCCTAGTGGCCCCACATCAACCTGTGTGGAATAAAACTATGTCTAAAAACTAATGATGTACAACTATGGAGACTGCTTTGGGCCCTCCCCGCTTCCCTCTGTCTCTCTCTCTGTTTCTCTTTCTCACCTTCTCTCAAATAATAAAAAAATAAGTCTTAAAAAAAATAAATAAATAAACTGCTCCACCTTACCCTTATCCCCAAGTATCTGATATTCTTAAGCTCTTTTCATCCTTCTGTAAATCTTTCAAGGCATCACTAATAGCGTTGTTTGTTGTCTACTTTATGTGCTGTAACTCCAAGCTGTTCACAATCTAATCCTACCAATCATTAACTTAAATGAAGCTGAACAAAACACGGGCCTCAGGCTACTGTACAACAGGAAGGTCCATTGCCTTCTATCTAGTAAATCTCACACACTTGAAGGAAACAGTTCACCCAGATCTATCACTAACATTTGCAGGACTGAGGCAAGAATACAATTGAAGGCCCATATTTAAGTTATAAATCAGGCTACCAAAGCTGTTAGCTAAAATATCTTCTTCCTATCTTGGCAAATAATTTCATACCAACAAAAATTGTTTAAATATGTGCAAAGCTATGGGTTTTATTTGACTAAAAGTCAACAAAATAACAAAGACTATTGAATTTAATTATTAATGCACCTGTCTGAATACTTGGATGAGAAATAAAATAAAGACTGTGATAATTCATAAAATATTATATATCCTATATTTTTCCTATCTTTGCTTCACCAAATTACTAATTATGTTTTTAAATCAAGATTTTTACATAATTTGGGGATGCTGCAATGGGTCAGGGGGTTGAGCACTTGTCTTGTAGCCCGGGGTCCAAGGATCGATTCCCAGCCCCGGCCTGTGCGGACCCATATGCTGAGCTGGGGTGTGCCCCCAGTTCGATTCTCACCAGTGCGTGCCTCCCATGTGGGTGGTCCACAGCTGGTTCCTGCCCTGCACAGCCCCATGTCCACCCGTGGAATAAAACAATATAGAAAACTAATGATGTACAACTATGGAGACAGCTCTGGGCCCTCCCCTTTCTCTCTGTCTCTGTCTCTATCTCTGTCAAAAACAATAAAAATAAATCTTTAAGATTTTCACATTATTAGAGTTCTACTGACAGAAAATGTCAAATTAGAGGTAGTGGCAAATAAAATAGTAAATAAAAATTTTAAAGCAATTGTCAATTCAGAAGTGAACATTCATTTCACCTAGCAGTATCAAACATTGTAGTATGTTAGAATATAATAAATTATCACAAAAATATTACAAAATATTTTAATTTCATATAGGTTGCTATCATTGTGATTTTTCAGAATAATTTAAGATCATCATCTAGAGAAATGCTTTGAAGGACTTTCTATATTTGCGGATTTGAAGACCTGTAATTTCTCCATCTTATTCTGGACAAGCCAGAGTAGATTTTGTTGTATCTGGGTTATGAAATTGATATAAAATTGGTTCTCTTTTCATTCTCACTGTTTTAATTAGTAATTAAATATTAATTTAATAGACTCTAAAGTTTTATCTGACCATTTAAATTGTGGGTTTAATGAGAATAATGTTATTAATTTGCATTGTTTTGATAAATAGTTAAATCTTATTAAATATAACTTGTAATTTCCTGTTTGCCAAGTATGGGGTCATACTCAGCAGAAGTCTGCTCACTTTCATTGTAGCCATATTTTTCTTTTTGATTTAAGTAGAGCTCCATTTTGAAATTTTCTATTTCTTTTTTCCTTCTAGCTTTCTTTCTTTCCTAATTTCCATTTTTCATTTATTTCTACCACAATTCTCTATCCTTCACTAGATCTCATTCTCAATGATCTCAAAAATTAATAAGTAAAATGTAGCTGTACAAAGGGTATAAAATTTGAACATATTTTAATTGAAAATATAAATTAAAATGAAAAATGAAAACTTTTCACGTGGTAACAATTATTTTTCTTCTATAATATACAAAATTATTAAAATTAAAAAGCAAATTATAGAATACAATGACCATCAAATTATAAAGCAAAATTAAGTAGTGCTGAAATTTTTATCTAAATATTTGAAAATTTAATTTATCTTATTAAACATTTTTATAAAAATAAAACTATTTGCATTTCTAGTTGACAACATTGGGAATTTGTATCACACTTCTAGAAATAGATGCATGCAAATTTCGGAGCAATATGAATTACTTAATATTACAGAATATTCCTTAGTCATCACATGCAGCAACTGCAAATACTGAGCATATCTGGAATAATTCCAGAACCATGAATTGGTTTATTATGGAGAGAAGTAAGAAAATGGATGCTCAGCACTTGGGGGAAATAAAATTTCATTATGCAAGTACCTATTGCATTCATGCTATAAGAAGAATTTGACAAGTTAATTAATTAGCTTTCCTCTTATTTAAGTGCCTCTGCCATTCAAATCCTCCCTGGACTCTGAAGCATTCTCCTTTTCTCATGCTAGAGGTAGCATAACCCTTAATATGTCATAGTATTTGAATGCAATTGCTTTTTATTTCCAGGAGGTAGATTAAAAGACATGGAATAAAAGTTCCCTGTAGCCTGATGAGTGTTTAGTAACAGAAGTGCCTATGGTTTATAAGTAATTTATTGTTTATGGGTTGTATTTATTTGTGATTTGAAGGTCCTCTAAAACACTGGGCCCTGAACTCCTTTTTCTGAGATCTAAGTGTGGTACTGAGCTCATCTTTGTACATCTCCCTCTCCCCCAATTTAATGTCCACTGCCTCAGTGCACATCAAAATCACTGTCCCCACCACTCCAGTTTAAGGCTCTAATCAATTTACTTTTTCAGACATTCTGTGATATACTTCGAATTTAAACTGGAAACATTCTTCAGACTCTCACATGTTGTAAACGTTATTTGTGAGAAGAGCAGCTCCCGTAGTGGGGAGGATAGGCAGTCAAACTTTGGTACCTCTCTCTAAAACATTGTGCTCTCTTCTCCTAGGCTATTTAACTCTTATGTAGATCCAGTTCAATTGGAACTACCACAGAAATACCTTCCTTGGAGCCTCAATTAGTTCCAAATCCCTTTGTATATGATCCCATAGCATTTTGTTTCATTTAACAGAGCAATGATTTTACATTTGTTCCTGTAATTTGATTAGTGTTTGTCTCCCTCCTAGAGAGGAACTTACATGAGGACCACATCTGTGTTTGGGTTCACCATTATGTCCCCGGAGCTTAGCCTATGTTGTGTACATAGAAGACACTCAAGGATTAATTAACTAATTAGTTAATTAATTAATGGAGCCATTCAGCTGTACTTACATGTCTCCCATACTTTTAGACCTTAGATCTCAGCTTAATGGTATCTTCTTGGGAAAGCTTTCCCAGATCTCTCCGACTAATTCAAATCCTCTTATTTCTTTATGTTGGAAAAAAAAATCTGAAAACTCCTTTAGGCCTCTGACATGATTTCACATCATGTGTGACCTGAGATCAAATGCACCTGAGCACCTGTGCTCTAGTGAATTCTCCGAAGTTGTAGTAAATACTACATAGAAAAGACTGGTTACATGTTGAGCTTGTGCATTCTAGCAATCTTAGGAAGATTTTCATGGGCTTAGAAAAATCTTAAGTGTGGCCACAGCGCATGGTCAACTTTAGTAATAAAAGTGTTTTCCCCAAGTCAAGCATTTTAAATACTGATTGACATGGGAACTAGGAAGCACATTTTCCAATAATTTCATTTTTTTAAGATCATATTTTTTGAAGTAGTTCAGAATTTATTCTCAACACTTAGCTTTACCCAGGCACTAAGAAGCCAGGAGAAACACGAACAAATATTTCCTTTTCTTTGCAGATTTTAACTCCATGACCATGAAATCATTTGTTTATTATAGAATGACTTTCATCCTGGTTCTGCTGAGAACTTAAAAAACTAGAAGAACCAACAAATGATGATAAAGTGTCTCTCTACACTTTCCCACTACTCCCAATATTTGGTGGACACAGAGTTTTTATTTAGCTTCTTGCCTCTTCAGCTTTCCTATGTACATTTTCGGAATATTTGGTCTCTGCCTCTTCCCATGATTTTCCTTGTACTTTAAAAAAAAAGGAAGACAAATTGGACTGTAATAATTAGGGACTGATATCACAACCCAAAAAATAACTGTTGTTAAGTGGACTCAACAGTGAGTCTTTTATTAGATAGATTTATTTTTCTTATTTGAGTCTTCATTTATTTTTAGTGATGGTACAATTAATTGGAAATGGCAAGTCAAGTTGGAGACAGTCAAATAGGATACTTCATTCTCTTGAGTTACTGAGTGTCCATGTGACCTGGGGGCCCGGGCTAGCTCTCTCAAACAACTGAAATTTCTACCTAAAATTTCCTCATGGTGGAGAAGTATTTTATTAAACTCAGATCCAGAAAATGTGGGAAAGCATCGGACTCTTTACACTCACACTCAAATGATCAAGCACTAACTCATTAGCTCTATCAGAAGCTTTACAAAGTGAGAGTCAGGAGCCAAAAAAAAGAATGTTAATGGGTTACAAAAGAAATTAGCAAAATGTGACCTAGAATGACTTTTAACCATGCCAGAAGGCTGACCTCCATTTGGAATCAATGAGATTATCCTGGCAAAAAAAGTGTACCATCAAGTTCTGAGAAAGCAAGTTCTGATTCTGTGGCCCTAGAAAAAGAGAACTGAAAAGTATATATTTTTTTCCTCCTCATAAGAAAACAAGGCCAAAATTGCTTTAAGGTCTTCACATAAAATTGCTTTAGATCACAGAAGTAGAGAACCTAAGTCATTTGTTTCTATCAGATACACAAGAAACAGAGGTCCTAAAAACTATCATCTTACTTCCAGCTGTAAAAGACATACCTCCGTAGCTTCATCTGCTGTTAAAAAAGTTATTTTTGTTGAGGTTCTGTGTAAGTTTTGGAGCAAACAAAGCACTTCTCTTTGTGGATGAGAGGAGCCCTATCCCTCGGAATTCCAAATAGCACTGCTACATTGCTTCCCACTTGCCCGCAACTGGAAGTGAAAGATTACTTAAATGTTTCAATCATTTTCAACTGCATTTTCAACTGCCTCTACAAAAGCAGCACGTCAGTATGCTCCTCAACCCCCTTGGATTATTTGTTTTTTGGTTATTTCTAATGGTAATACAGTTTGGTCAACACTTTTGGAAAGCAAATGAACAAAAGCTTTCAAATTAAAAAATGACAACATACTAAGTGCTGGTCCTGGCACAATGTGAGCAAATTGAAATCCTTCCCTTCAAAATAATAAAATAAACTTTCATGGTAATCTAGAAGTAGAGACTGCTCAAAAGTCACTTGGGGCAAATACTGGACAAACTTTCTACAGTATTTGCAGTGAGTATCAACTTTGGGTGTTATGGTTTGAGTAAATGCTTCGCCTGCATTGGATGATAATAACTCTGGTTTTTGTTAGCTATTTCATGTCTTGGCTAAAATTATTCTGAAATAAAGGAAAGTCTGGGTTTATTTTGTAACTATTTCATTAGTGGGATATATGTTGCATTTTCTTGATCAGGCTTTCTTATGGGGAGATAGGAAAGTATTTTCCACAGGATTTCGTTAACTCTCCATGTTTCTAAAAGTAAAGCTGGAAACAAAATTTCATCTTCTTATGTTGTACAAGTTTTGTTTTTATTCCTTCTTTTCATTATTTAACTGGCCTGCTACACAAAATAGAACTGTAAGATTGTCTCATAACATTGTTATGTCCTTAAAAATTTCCATGACCCAAATTTTGGATTATACCTTCAAGACTTTTAAATGGTGAATAATTTTATGCTTATCTGGGACCCAATCTTTCCATTACGGTTCTTGTTCTGTGTCCCAGTTAACAGGTTTTTTAGCAAAAACCAGACATAAGAAGAAAACATATTTCAGAGATTCTGAAAGCAACAGAGATTTGGAAATCTCAAATCCCCTACTAGTCTTGAGCCCAGGATGATATCAATTTATTACTGAATATTATAAGTCTGTGCCAGGATGACAGGGGGGACCAAATAAATAGCTTCCATAAGTAGCATTTCAAAGTAAAACCTTATCATTAAAATTCTCATCAGCAAAGTGAAACCAAGGGTATCATTTTTTTTTTAGTGAAAATGATGTCTTTTCACCCTGACCCCACCAGAGCTATCTGTTAAGAGCCACCATAAAATCATTTAGATCTTGATCTCTTATACTGGTTTCCTGGAAACGATTAAACCACCATTTCCTAGTTTATGTAGAGCACAGCTTCCCCTCAGCTCAACATCTTGGCTATATAATCTCTGAGGAAAAAGTAAGGTCTAAGGAGGATGTCTGGAGGAAAGAAAGGGCAAGAAGTGACACCTATTCTACCTCCTTTCCCCAGCCACTTTTAAGCAGTTTGGGCTACATCTAAAAAACTTCCAGAGACTTCATTCTACCAGCAGGGTTGTCACACAGAGACTAGGTGATTAGTCTAGGCATCAACTTGGCTATACTAAAATACCCAGTTATTTAATCAAATGTGAATCCAGATGTTGCTGTGAAAGTAATTTTGTAGATGTGGTTAATATCTAGAATGAATTGATTTTTTTTTAAGATTTATTTTATTGTTTTTTGACAGAGACAGAAACAGAGAAAGAGAGAGAAGGGGGAGGGCCCAGAGCAGTCTCCATAGTTGTATGCCATCAGTTTTCAACATGGTTTTGTTCCACATAAGTGGGGAGGCTGCGCAGGGTAGGAACTGGGCTGGGGGCCTCCTTCATGGGAGGCACCCCCCCTTCGAGCCAGGAGCTGAAACAGGGAGCGAGAGCCAAACTGGGGGCCTCCTACATGGGAAGCACACCCCAGTTCAGCATGTGGGTCCACATGGGCTGGGGCGGGGATTCAGTCCTCTGT
Organism: Craseonycteris thonglongyai; assembly: GCA_004027555.1. NCBI lineage: Eukaryota > Metazoa > Chordata > Mammalia > Chiroptera > Craseonycteridae > Craseonycteris > Craseonycteris thonglongyai. Next base: position 45,229 of record PVKE010003495.1, read on the forward strand.
CGCTGGGGCTGCACAGTGAGCGCCTAACCTGCTGAGCCATCCTGGCTTCCCCACAATGAATTGATTTTAAGTAAAGCAGATTACCCTAATAATGAGGGTTGGCCTCATCAATCAGCTGAAGGCCTTGAGAGGAGAAACTGAGGTTTCCTAGAGAAAGAATTCAGTTGAAACATCAACTTCTGCCTGAATATCCTGCCTGCTGGCCTGCCTGCCTTACAGATTTCAGGCTTGTCAGTCCCTACAATCTCATAAACCTATGCTTTAAAATAAATCTCTTTATATATTTATAATATACATATTCGTTGTTTCTCTGCAGAACCCTACCTGATACAGAGCTTTACTCCATTCCTCCTCCTTCCTCCTGGAGTTGTATATTGTGAATTAAGAGAAGGAGTCATGAATAGAGAAGCCTGTTCATTCTGGAGAACTATGGTTCTAAGAACTACGTATAATACTTGGAAGGATCCTGAACATAGCTTTCTCTCATGTTTAGCTGTGCATATATACATGGGGGACCACTGCACTAGATGCCTTTTCTTTTCTTTCTATCTTTTTTTCTTCCTCTCTCTCTCTCTCTCTTTCTTCTTTCTTTCTTTCTTTCTTTCTTTCTTTCTTTCTTTCTTTCTTCCTTTCTCTCTCTCTTTCTTTTTTTTTTTTTTTTGCTTCTTTCAAATATGTAATTGTATTTCCACTACAGGGAAGGTGTTAAAATTCTACCTCATTTTTTTGGCAAATATTCATGATAGAAATTAAGATTTTTTTGTTATAGAAACACATAATTCTTGACAATATGACATATATTTGGATATCTAGGTATTCCATTTCAATAGTTTTTAAGCACACATGTATTGGATATAATTAGATTTAATTAGTATATTCAAGTTAATTGAAAATCAATAATTCTTTTAAGATGAAAACCATTTCCCAGAATATTTTACATAAACTTCAAAAACTAACTGAATTGTGAAAATGAAAAATGCTGATCAAGAAGGATCTTGTAAATAATACTAGCTTGAAACAATTGAACAATGGGGCTCTTTAGGCACAAAACTGGTTTCTTGTGGCATGCGTTAAGAACCCAAAATACTGAGAGGCATCTATAATTTTTAAAAATTATTCCTTTGTGTGAAAAAGTTCCATCACGTCAGCTAATTGTCCATCATAAAATGTTTCAGCATTTCAGAAAGCACAGTTAGACTTATAAAGCTCTCTCCATTCATTCCATGTTACTAAAGTTAGTAATGAGTCTTTTTTTTTTTTTAAGATTTTATTTTATTGTGTTTTGACAGAGAGGGAAAGACAGAGAGAGACAGAGAGAAGGGGGAGGGCCCAGAGCAGTCTCCCTAGTTGACAGCATTCGTTTTCCATATAGTTTCATTCCACAGGTGGGCACAGCAGGGCAGGAACTGGGCCAGGAGCCTCCCGCATAGGCCCCAGCAAGAACTGAATGGGAGGCACACCCTAGTTCAGCATATGGGTCCACCTGGGTTGGGGCTGGGATGCTATCCCAGGTCCCTAAGGCTGCAAAGCAAGTGCTTAACTGGCTGAGCCATCCCAGCCTCCCCAGTAATGAGTCTTAACTGAACAATCTCATTTGCTTCTCTGCTCTATATTTAGGAATATTCTAGATTTCAATAGTTCATGTAAAGAAATAAGAAAAATACCAGTTCCTAATAAAATAGGAAATTATGTTCTAATTCAATGAAAACTTAAATGACAAAGTTTTTCATTTACCTTCTGACTAAGCTTAGAATTATCTAGGATAACTGAATTAAATATCTTTTTAAAAATGTGAAACAAATGTAGTAAAGGTACAGGACTAGAGACTTAATATTTACAACCATTTTAACTTTAAATATGTGCTATAAATCTACTTTTTTTTTTTTATTAAATGTATTGGGGTGACATTAGTTAGTAAAATTACATAGGTTTCAGGTGTACAATTCTATAATACATTGTCCATGTGTTGCATCATGAGCTCTCCATCCAGAGTATACTGCCTTTCATTTGTTTGTTTGTTTGTTTGTTTTTGTTTTTGAGAGAGAGAAGAGGGGAGGGCCAAGGGCAGCCTACATGGTTGTACATCATTAGTTGTGACATGGTTTCATGCCACACAGGTGGACGTAAGACTGTGCAAAGCAGGAACTGAACCAGGGGCCTCCAGTTGCACTGCAGTTCAACATATGGGTTTACACAGGCTGGGGCAGAGAATTGAACCCCAGACCTTGTGATTGGGAAGCAAGTACTCAACTGCTGAACTATCCCAGCATCCCCCTACTGCTTATTTTTATTAGCATTTATTTTGTTTTGCAATCAGAGCCCAAGCAAAGGCAAATATGCCTGATTTCTGAGCAGGTATTGGTTCATAATTGAGTCCAAAAAATAGCATTATTTCTGATATGGTAGTATAAATGATAAAAACAAACAAACAAAAATGGGGTTCATGGAAAGTAACTTCACAGGGTGATCTGATCATAAATTCCTAACTGGGCAAGTCAAAGTGGGTAGTCATGCCCCAGGATACAACTTTTTAGTAAAAGGCTTATCATTGTCTTAAGCAAGCCCTGTCCTTTGTTTCTGTGTATCCAAATTAATATAAGTTTGAAATGCCTTTTTTCCAGACCCTTCCTTCTAAGACTCAAAGATAATCACACTCTAGAGAGCAAATAATCTTAACTATAATATAATCCCACTTTGCTTTCTCCCACCTTCATAAAATATTCCTTATGTTTACTCCTTAAATTCAAATGCATAAAAGAAGCTATAAAACTTACTCTCCAGAGCCTTTGAAATTCTGCTGCCTAGCAATTTTGGCTCAGATAAATTCTTATACATATTCTTTCAGGTTTGAACATTTCTTATGTCAACAGGAGGCAATATATCTTGGCGGTTTGGTCAACTAGACCTGTGTATAAATCCCAGCTCCACCACTTTCCAGATGTGTGAATTTGCCAGATTAGCTACTCTAGGCTTCAGGGTGTTTTATATATATAGAGAGAGAGAGAGAGACAAGGACACAGTAATCTTTCTCACTGAGTCATGGTAATGACAATTTTTTAATACATATATTTAAAGCAAGTAACTGTACACACACACGCCCACCTATATACATAGGATATATGTGTACATATATATATACATACCGTATTTTCCGGCATATAAGATGACCAGGCGTATAAGACGACCCCCTAATTTTACAGTTAAAACATAGGTTTAGGCCTATATTCACTGTATAAGACTACAGCCTGGGGGGTAGTCTTATACAGCGAATATAGGCCTAAACCTATGTTTTAACTGTAAAATTAGGGGGTTGTCTTATATGCTGGAAAATACAGTAAGAAGAATCCATTATTTTTTTGTTGAGCCCTTCCCTCTCCAGTGTGAAAACTAGGTGGCTGCCCTCTCTAAGTCTCTATCAATGTAACACTGTTCACCCCACCTTTGTAATTCCCTGAGATCCCTCCCTATCCAACTTGCAAACCCACCCAAGCTGCTTCCAGTGACTTTTCCATATAAACAGTCTGTCTTCGCTCATGCTGAGGACGTTCCTAAAATCTTCCAAAGGTTCACAAAACCCAAACAAGTAGCATCTGGCCTCAGCATACCCTGTATTTCTTGTTGAGTAGCCCGAAGCCTGGCACTAGTGGCAGCCAGCCTTGGTTCACAGCTTGGCCTTTCCCAGGCACCTTCAAGCTCAGTGCAAGTGGCTGCCATCTGTGGATTGCTTAATAGCTCATGCCAGGAGGCTTCGGGCAGTGCACAGTCTGTACCAGAAGTTTGCCTACAGTGGAGAGGCCCCAGAAGGCAAGCCTAATGTCTAGCTTTGGACCAAGACAGAGAACCATCCAGATGCCTCTGTAAGTGACACAAAGAAAGGCAGACTGGGCAGACACCAGAGCCCAGCCAAAGCAAATCATGCCTCATAAAGTTACCCTTACTGCTCCTCCACTGTTGTCATAGCCAGTCCTCACAATCAATTGGCCTGGGCAGCAATCACTCCCATTGATTTGCAAATAGCAACCAAGGCTCAACTACAACAAAAGGGAACACAGAACCCACACAAGGATATACCTGGAGCACCCAGCTCAGGTGACCAGAGAGACTGCACCACTGGGTCCCAAGGCCATCTACTACATAAGACCACTCTACTAAGACTGGGAAACATAGCAGCCCTACCTAATACATAGGTACAAACACAGGGAGGCAGCCAAAATGGGGAGAAAAAGATAAAAGAACAAAACAAAGCTCCAGAAAAAAAACCTAAAAATAGATATAAGCAATCTACCAGACACAGAGTTCAAAACACTGGTTATAAAGATGCTCAATGAACTTAGGGAAAGAGTAGATGAACCCGGTGAGAACTTTAACAACGAGATAGAAAACAGAAAAATGGGGATAGAAAACATTTAAAAAAAAAGTCAAATATAAAGAATATAATAACTGAAATAAGGAGCACATTAGAGGGAATCCACAGATTAGATGAAACAGAGGATCAAATCAGCAATCTGGAAGGCAAGGCAGCAGAAGACATCCATTCAGAACAACAAAAAGAAAAAAGAATAAAAAAATATAAAAATAATTTAAGGAGCCTCTGGGGCATCAATCATACCAACATTAGCATTATAAGGGTACCAAAAAAAGAGACAGAGCAAGGAATTGAGAACTTATTAAAAGAAATAATGACTGATATTTTTTTTTAAATATAATTTTATTATATTTATTTTTGACAAAGCGAGAGAGACATACAGAGACAGAGAGAGAACCGAACTGGGGGAGCTCCCAGTTCAGCATATGGTTCCATACGGGTTGGGGCCGGGATTCGATCCTCGGTCCCCGGCGCTGCAAAGTGAGCGCCCAACCCACTGAGCCATCCCGGCTTCCCCAACTTTTTTAACCTGTCAAAGGAAATAAACATACAAGTCTAGGAAGCGCAGAGAGTACCAAACAAGATGAACCCAAAGGTGCCCAATACAAGACACAACGCAACTAAAATTTCAAAAGTTAAACACAATGAGAGAATCTTAAAAACAGTAAGAGAAAAGCAGTTAGTTACCTATAAGGAAGCTCCCATAAAGCTGACAGCTGATTTCTCAACAGAAACTTTGTAGGCCAGAAAGGACTGGCATGAAATATTCAAAGTGATGAAAAGCAAACACCTACAACCAAGTTTACTTGATCCAGCAAAGCTATTATTTAGTATTGAAGGAGAGATAAAGAGCTTCCTGGACAAGAAAAAGTTAAAGGAGTTCATCAGCACTAAACTAGTATTACAAGAAATGTTAAACAGGCTTTAAGAAAAAGAAAATAATAAATAAAAAATATTAATAAAATGGCAATGATTATTTATCAACAATTACTTTAATAGTAAATGGATTAAATGCTCCAATCAAAATGTAAGGTGGCTGAGAGAAGCCAGGATGGCTCAGTAGGCTAAGTGTCTGTTTTGCAGCCCCAGGGTCTGAGGATCAAGTCCCAGTCCTAGCTCTGGCCTGTGTAGACCCATATGCTGAACTGGGGTGTGCTTCCCATGTGTGTGGGGTGTGTGTGGGGGTGGGGGGGCAGTTCAGTTTTTGCTGGGGAAAGCTTCCATGTAGGAGTCCCCTGATTTGGCCCCCAGCTTGCGGGGGCATGCCTCCCATGCAGGAGGTCCCAGCCCAGTTCTACCCTGTGTGGCTTTGTGCCTGCCCACCTGTGTGGAATAAAACTATGTCAAAAAATTAATGACATACAACTATGGAGACTGTTCTGGGCCCTCCCCCCTTCTCTCTCTATCTCTATCTCTCTCTGTCAATAAAACAAATCTTAAAAAAAAAGACTCTTGTAGAAAACCAGAAGGTTTAACAAAAGAATAAAATACACACGAGTACCTACTTTTTTCCCAGAGAGGCAGAATAAGCAACACAACGCAGTGTCAACAGCTAAATTACTTGGAGTAATGTTAAATAACTATCTTTGTTTTTATATTGGTTTCAAGTTTTTCAAAACAAGATGTATGTGGTTTTACTTTCTATATACAATATAAACTTTAGTAAAAATTTTTGTAACCTTAGGAAAGCGAGACACATTCCATGTTTTGTTGCTCAGCTCACCTAGTGTAAGCAAATAAAATTAATTTCTCAATCTCTAACCATAGTAAAAAAATTTAAGTTCTCATTTTAATTCTGATTATAATTGAAGTAAATGCTAAGAGGAGCCTACTATTTTTTAAATCTTGTTTCCTTAGTATTTACAATAGCAACAGACATACAAATCTTTTTCTGGTGCCCCAAAAGAAAGATGTATTGATTCATGATAACAATGCCAAATATTATATAAGTATCAATTATTATTTTGAATATCAGCCATATCTTTGATAACTTTGAAAAAGATGTCACCATAGAATGTAAAAGTTAAACATAAATTCATTGCAACTGAAAATGGGCCTGATAAGTTATAAGAGCTAAGGAGGGCTTCTTATTCTCTTAGTAAAGAATTTACTTTGAGCCTAATTGATATGAAATAAGATAATGTTAAAGAAAGATCTTACTTAGGAAATATAATATGAGTACAAATAGTAAAGGAGAAAAAAGTGTCTTTTGGGAGCAATCACTTAACGCTTAGGATCTGCTCTTTGATTACATTTTGACCATGGAATTAGGGATTATAGACAGGAAGGAATATGTTCCTCCCATTCTAACTGTACTCATTAGAGAACTTAAAAACTTTGAATTTTACTTGTCAATATTTGTCAGAGGTCCAGCCCTGGAAGAACTGTAGCACAGATTAAAACAGCTAAACCAAATGACCACCCAACATTTTGAGAGGTTTTCACTCCTTTCTCCCATCAAGGTTTTATATTACCCATGGCAATGTTTAATAATTAATAGGACAAGAGATAGCAACATTAGCTAAAGTTCTAAGCTCCTAAAATCTTGTAAGTTGGGAATTAAAACAGAAGTTGAAAGAAAAATTCAAAAAGAAAAAATTTGAGAGAGTAAAAAAGCAAGAAGGCAAGTAACATACAGCTGTGTGCAGGTGTGATAGAAATAATTTTGGCAACAGAGCTGTGGGCCTTCTGTGTGTGATATACAGTATAGAGAAAAAGAAGATAAGCAAAACTTGGTGTCTGTCTTCAAAATGCTTATCAAGTAGGAGTGTACAAAATATAAAAGCTAACCGTGTGATAGCTATTGATATGTGTAATATGTGGTTCAGAAGCATATATTCAGGACAGAGATCAGGGCTTGGGTTCAGATTTCTAATTTGCTATAAATAGATGCTCTTCCACTTACAACAAACCAGGTTACATCCAGATAAACCCATATACCAGTGGAAAATGCATTTAATACATCTAACCTATTGAACATCATAGCTTAGTCTGGCCTACCTTAAATGTGTTCAGAACACTTACATTAGCTTATAGTTGGGCAAGATCTTCTAACCCAATGAATACCACAAAGTATCAGTTGATTACACACGTGGCTGTGTGGCCAAATGAGAGCTGTGGCTTGCTGCGGCTGCCCAGCATCACAAAAGAATATCACCTATTGCTAGCCTGGGAAAATACCAAAATTCAAAATTCAAAGTACAGTTCCTACTGAATGCATATAAAACTGAAAGAAACAAAGAAACAAAAACTCATGGACACAGTCAATAGTTTAGTGGTTACCTGAGGGTAAGGGGGAGGTGGCTGGGAGAGTGGGGGCGGGGGGAGTAGGGAGGGGGAATCAAATATATGGTGATAGAAAGTGAGCTGATTCTGGGTGATGAGCACATAATGCGATGTGTAGACAACGTAATGTAGAATTGCACACCTGGAAACAATGTAATTGATATCAATCAATGTTATCCCAATAAATTTAACAATTAAAAAATAAAATTAGAAAAAGAATTGTAAGCCTAACTACTGTTAGTCAGGGGGCATCTCTACAAAGAATGAGTATAGCAGTCTGGTTAACGCGTGAGCTTTGGATTTGGACAAATGTATTAGTCAGGGTACAATCAGAAAAACAGAACCAGTAGGAGATTTATATTAGATCTAGTGCAGAGAATTGGGTTACATGATTACTGGGGCTGACTAGGCAAGTCTGAAACCCACAGGGCAGACCATCAGGCAGGGTAGGCTGGAACTCTCAGGCAACTAAAGCCGCAGTCTGCAGGCAGAGTTCCTTCTTTAAGAAAGCTTCAGCTCTGCTCCTATGATCTTTCAACTAATTGAGTTGGGCCCATGCAGATTATCTAGAAGAATCTTCCTTACTCAAAGTCAAAGTCATCTGATTATGGACTTGAATCACATCTATAAAATGCCTTCACATCAACACCTAGACTAGTGTTTGACCTAATCTCACAGTGGAAACTGTAGCCTGGTCAAGTTGGCACATTAAACTGACCATCATAACAAACCTGGCTTAAGTGCCCAACACTACCACTTCCTAGCTATATGGCCTTGAGAAAGTTTCTAAATTTCCTTATTTTCTTATTTTATCATCTGTAAAATGAAATTAGTAAGAGTGACTACTCATAGATGAGATAAGCCTCTCTTCAAAACCACATGGACTGAGGAGTGAGAATGGGAAAAGGTAATTTCCCCAGGAAAACAAGGCATTATAACCAGGTGGTAGGGGAATGTATGCCAGAGAAAGAAAAATGAAACATTTATACTACAGTACTCAGTAGGCTGCTGACAAAAAAAAAAGCTGAGCATGGCCAAATGAATGGATAAATATGGTTTTTAAGAACATAAAGATACTGACTCTAAAACTACTCTATTTTTATTTTTATTTTTAGAGTCTGGTACCAGGAAAAATGAATGGGTGCTAGGTCTAAAGGAAGTAGGAGAACGTTACCTTCATATGTTCAGTATTGATTAAGGTTTAATTGCCCAGTTCTATTCATACTGAGTTCAAAACCTGAAGAAGCTAGAGAAGGCCCATGTCTTACATAGCCAGGCTGCTGCTATAAAACAAAATACTATAGACTTATTTGTGGCTTAAATAACAGAAACAGGGTCTGGTAGAAGTAATGCCCTCTTTAAAGTTTACCACCTCATAAAAGAGAGGCGTTCCTTCTGCCAGACCCTATATTTACTTCTGACAGTTCTAGAGGTAAGGAAGTCCAAGATCAAGGTGACAACAGTTTGGGTTCTTGGTGAAGGCCCTCCTCCTGTCTTGTAGACAGTTGCCTTCTTATTTTGTGCCCACATGGCCTTCCCTTAATGTGTGCTTGTGGAGAGAGAGCTCTTGTGCCTTCCTCTTCTTATAAGAGCATTAATTCTATCATGGGGCACCACCCTTATGAACCCATCTATACCTAAATATTTCACAAAGGTCCCACCTCCAAATACTACCATATTGGAGAAAGGTCTTCAACATAATGAATTTTGAAGGGGCAAGAACATTCAGTTTATAACAGCCTTCAAAAGAGCTGTAACTAAGTTAGTTCAAAAATCAAGGGAATGGTCAAAGGAATGAAGTTTATTTAGCCATTATTCACACAATAAAAATCAACAGACCCAAAGATGGTTAATCCAATCTTGCACCCAGAAATAGCATTAGCCTTAGGGAAGCTTAATTTGCATGTACAATGAGAAGAACATTCTCTGTACCTCCTCCAAGATTTCTTGCTTGGACCCAGAACTAGTTTTAAAGTGAATAAATCAAGAAAAAAGCCACAAAGGGTACTATTGAACTAAACTATGTTCCATAGGCAGGAAGCCCATGCACAAGAGATTACATTTACTGGAAGCAAATTGATCAATTAATTGAAAAATATATCATTAAAACCACCTTTAAAATCCTGATATCTGGTAATTATGTGATTGAAGAAAACTGGAAGTACAAGGTATAAAACGGATGATGCCAAAAAAGAAAAGAAAATTACAGGTTATTGTGTTTTTTAAATATGTTTTTAAAGCTTAGAATTTAGCTATTGCAGGGCTATCATTTTCATTTGCTGGATCTACAGAGAAAACAAGGTATTAGAGGAGTTTCCTGTAATGTCTAGTTCTTAAAATATAAAAAGGGATTTAACAAATGTAGAAAGCAATGAGAAAATAAGTAAACTTGCCTGAAAATTTGTTATAGATCCCAATCCAAGCACTGCGTGCTCACCATAGTTTTGCTTCAAGGTCACACTCACTGTCCTGAAGTTTATGCTTTCAAGTTCTGTGCTTCTTACAATGACAGCAACAGTAGACACCGCATATCTGTGGTGCTTCTAGACAAACTTACACTCCTACCCTTGGCATCAGAGGGCTTGGTTTCTAAGCTCCATTCTACCACTAGATCAGCAGATAAATCACTTAGTTCCTATGAAACTGGGTTTAGCCAAACTGATCGAGAGAAACAAGGGAGCAATGATAGCGAAATATTTTGAAGATGTGACCTAACCAGATATCTCATTTACTATCCCTAAGTAATCTTGCACAATAAGTGTTCTGCTCTTTGTGACTTATGATACTTATATGGAGGTGAAGAGGTGAACTTGAAAAATAATCCAAAACTATATTAATCCACTGATGGAAGAAAAAATATTTAACCACTTAATCTTAAACATGGGCATTCACTTATTATTTTAAAAATCATGTTTCCATAAAGAAGAATAAATTGACTGGTAATATTGAATCATTCAAAATATAAGACATGTATAGACAATATTTATTAACAATAATACAATAGTTTATTTTTTTATATTTTGTTTTGAAAATCAATGAAATTGATTTTATTTTCTGTATATTTTGATATTCATTAGTTTTATTCTACTATATTTAATATATGATATAGTATTTATTACATTGTACTCTGCTTTTTTCTTGTTTCATCTTTTCTGTTTCTTCAATTTTTTGAGACTTCATTTTTTAGAATACTTTTAGATTAACAGAAAAACTGTGAAGAGATCCTACATACCCCGCAGTTTCCCCATCATTAACATCTTTAAAAATTTTTTTAATTTGAACTGCTTTTATTTCCACTTGACTTCTATTTTTAATCAATACAACTGATATACTTAATAATATAATAAAAAAGTACTAAAAAGCTGATACACAAATTCATCAGTCCCTGCTTCATTTTTTCCCGTAATCACTTCCATTTGCATAACTTCTAGTTTTTTAATCTCTATGCTTCTAAACATATTTATTATATAAATCCTTAATTTATCAACATTAGATATTTTAATCTTCTTTTCTAAATGCTACATCAGATTTATCACAACCCTATCAATATTACTTTCCAAGCAGTCTAGTGTTATCAGATAATCCATCCATTCCATTTATTCCACCTATTTCCTTATGAAATTCCCATCCTTCTGCTCCAGTCTGCAACTGGTGGCTCTCTTGACTTGATGCAAAGCTGAGACTTCCTTCACCAATTTCCTGTGTTGGATACTTCTTTCTTGGGCCTCAGGACTTTGTCTTTCTTGGGTTGCACTCTTATTTTGTTGCACTAGATCTTCTCATCGCTTCCTGAAAAAAATCTCAGGGGAAATCATCTTTTCAAAAACTGTCTAGTCTACACTCACAACAGATTGTTTGACTGAGTATAGAATCCAGGTTGAAAACCATTCTTCCTCAGAAGTCTAGTAGCATTGTTTATCATCTACTATCTTGTAAAATTTCTACTGAGATGTACTATGCTACTTTATTACCTGTTGTATATAAGCTGGTCTTCTAGCACTTTGTTAAATCCTAGGATGCTGAAATTTTATGAAGGGTCTCTTCTCATTCATTGTGCTAGGCACTCAGTGGGCCCTTTTAAACTGGACACTCATGTTCTAGAATCTTATTCTGTGCTCTACATCTTCTAAAATAATGTTGAGTCATCTATTAATGACTCCATTCCTACATTTTACCAGAAGTCCTTTGAGGTATTATTTTAAGTGTATAGTCAACTCAATTATTAACTCTAATGGCACGTATAATGACTTTGGAATACAGTCTTAAACCTTGAAATGTATAGCATTTAAAGCTAAATAATAAGCTACTTGAAGAAAACCTTATCACCTGAGTTGAAGTTATCCAGTATTTTTCATCGGCCTCCATATATAATTACCCACAAAGGACTAAGTGAATAAATTATGAAACATTTACGGTATATAATAGAGCACCATGTTATTATTGCTGATGTTCTAAACTAAACCATCTGAGAATAAGTTGGAGACATCATGCCTTTTACCAATAAATACTTTTTAAAGATTTAGTTTTATTGTTTTTGACAGAGAGACAGAAAAAGAGAGAGACAAAGAGAAGGGGGAGGACCCAGAGCAGTCTCCATAGTTGCATGTCCTTAATTTTCTACATAGTTTTCATTCCACAGGTGGGCACGAGGCTGCACAGGGCTGGAACCGGCTGGGGGCCTCCCACATGGGAAGCATTCCCAGGGTGAGAGCCGAACCAGGAACCTCCCACATAGGAGGCTCGCCCTGGGAAGAACCAAACTGGGGGCACATGCCAGTTCAGCGTATGGGTCTACACGAGCCTGGGCCAGGACTCAATACCTGGACCCAGGGCTGCAAAACGGCTGTTCAACCCACTGAGCCATCCTGGCATCCCCAACCACTAAATATTTCAGTAAGTATTTCAGTAAGCATGCTCTCACATAATGCTTTTTAATTTTATAATCATTAGATTGGAGGAACAAGATATGCTCTTGCTAAAATTTACCATCGACATACAAAGTCTCTACATAGTATGTCTACAGTGACATAGTCCAAAGAGACTTAATGATAACAATATAGCAAGTCCTTTTTGTAATGATTTCACCTACTGGTATTCTTTCTTCCTATGACAGACTTTCTACAGCTCTAGAGCAAGCTTGTCCAATCCACAGCCCACATGGGTTGCATGCCTCCCAGAACAGATTTAAATGTAGCCCAATACAAATTTGTAAACTTTCTTAAAACATTATGAGATTTTGTGTGTGTGTGTGAGATTTCATTTTAGCTCATCAGCTATCATTAGTGTTAGTGTATTTTATGTGTGGCCCAAGACATTTCTTATTCCAGTGTGGCCCAGGGAAGCCACAAGGTTGGCCACACCCTTGGCCTAGAGCTTTGTAACATGACATGACTAACCAACATTCAAAATGTTTTCTAAAGCCAAAATCAACTTACATTTTATTACTCATCTTTGATATGCAAAAAATTCTAATGTGCTATATTTAAATGTTGGTTTATTCTTTATGTATGCCACCTCTTCCTACTCTAGTCTAAAAGCTAAAGCTGTCCTAATTTATGAGTATAAAAAAAAAAAAAAAGATTTCTGTGTTTGGACTTGCTATTTAAGATGTCTGAATGTGCTTCTCCATATGTAGTTTGAAATCTTCCCCTATCAGAAAGCTTATCAGGGTCAAGATCTGAGAATTGAAAATGTTTTATACAAGAGAAATATGGTTTACCCAAAGCTTATGACTATGGTCACTTAATAACACTTTTATGGTCTTTATTAAAAATTTGAGACAAATTCCATTCAAAAAACTTTTGTTTTAATTCTAGATAACCAAATGCCATCAACATATCTAAACTATCAAAAAGAAACTACATTTTAAATGATTTTTCTAAACTAGGATACTTGTGATTTTTATACAGAGATAAAACATAATCCGTGTAAGTAATCACAATGGGAATATTTACAAAAACTTGATAAAATATGAAAATTAGTTTTAAGAATTGATATAATGTCAATTCAGTGAAAAGGTATTATATTACCGTAAGTAAGATCAAGAGACAATAGTTATGCAGAGCCCTAGAATACCTGAAATGGTTTCAAAGATAAATGTTGTAATATTATTAATAAAAGTTTTGCATTTTTATGATAAATGAGAGGTAGTGCTCCTTTCACTTAGAAGTGTTCAATAACACCCTACCAAATGTAGTAGACATCTGTTGTTTATGTTTGCCTGGCATCCATGAAGGACGGGCTTCCCTTCCACCACACATGTATTTGGAGAATTTGTCAATCAGTGTGACTTACTTTACCCTGGCTTCAAGAGCTGGGCCAGTTTCTTGGCTAGTCAATCTTTATACCTTCTGCTGTTTATGAAGATTGGTGCAAGAGGGAAGTTTATGACCTAAACAGGACCAACCAGAGTCCCTTGATGAGACCTAGCATGTGGACCCCACAAATCTCTCTTATTCTGATCTCAGTTTATAAAGACCACATAAGTCTGAAGGTACAAGTTACCATCTTTGACTATTATACACACAGAGAATTTACCTGAGAATGATGCCATCACCCACAGGAATACTGAATTGAGTGAGAGAGGGTTAGAGAGCCAAGAATCATGTTGAGATCCTGGATTCAGCTGTGCTAAAGCCAGTTCCAAATAAGGACTTTCTAATTAAAAGACCTAATAAGTTTTCTTTGTGCTTGAGTTCATTTGAGTTGGATTTCTGTCACTGGCAACCATGCATCCTGACTAATAGACAAAGGCAAGCCTTTTCAAAACACAATGCATAATAAAGACGTATCTAAGTACATTTGAATAATGGTTGTTCCTAATAGTACATCTGCCAAATAAAAATTATAAAGGTATATGACTGCAATGTAATGTTAGCTTAATTTTCTTATAACTTTGCAAACAGTTCCACTATTTACATAAAAGCAGCCCCAGATGTTCTGTCCAGAGAGAAAAATGTACATGTATATGGAAGTAAACAGGAGAATTGGAAAAGGAACTCAAGGCAAAAGAGCACAGATACCTCTGGTGTGAAAAGCTTTCAAAAGTGAGATGCTCAGTGTCTGTACTTTTCATGAAAGACTATTAAGTTATTTAGTTTCAAGTCTGAGGTGCTGTAGTTATAGAAGGAAGTTCACAAAATGTATTAAAGAGAATGTAACTCGAAATCTGAATGACAAGTCTTGGGAACAGGACATAAAGTTGGGTTTAAATCAGATTCATGTTCTCACAATTCATGAAAAACACATTTCTTAACAAAATGTCTTATACTGTAAATTTGCTTTTTAGGAAAAACAGAAATATAAGAAACATGTTGTAACCTGCAATACAATAAAGAGAATTGGACCTCTAATATCAGTCAAGTTCTTTGTGTAGTCCCAAGTGTTATGTACATTTCCCTTTTACTTCTCTTAGGGTAATAAATATAACTTTTTAACACAATATGAGGAAATCTCGTTGTCCAAAGGTTGGCTGCAACTATATAGGCTGGAACTCCTCTGTCGCATGTCTGACATGTTAATTCTCTCCTGCAAGGTATACTCCAAGAGTTGATCGTTGAGGCCATTCTCCTTTTTGCTACATCCTACCTAGTTAACTCCTCAGTCAGAAGAGAAAGCAAAAAACAAACAAACAAACAAACAAAAAACAATGTACGTATGTATATGTATTTCTAGACCAAGGGAATTATAGAGCTAGCATGACATGTGCAATATTATCTTTTAATAATCTGTTTTCACATCCCTCTCTATAAAATTATCTAACAAGTTTGTCTTACCTTTGCTTAATAGTGCCTCACAACAAATGGCACAAAATGAGTACTCTATAAATGTTGACTAAATGAACAAATAGAACATTCCAAGGAAAAGAACTTGGAATTTTGTTGTTGTTGTTAAATTTATTAGGGTGACATTAATTGATATCAATTACATTGTTTCCAGGTGTACAATTCTACATTACATTGTCTATACATCGTATTATGTGCTCACCACCCAGAATCAGCTCACTTTCCATCACCATATGTTTGATTCCCCCTCCCTACTCCCAGAGGTTACCTGAGGGTAAGGGGGGAGGTGGGTGGGAGAGATTGGTTGGGGGGAACTTGGAAATTAATTGTCACTTTATACAGGGATAAAATTGAGGGTCTCAGAAGTTAAGTGATATTCCAAGAGCACAAAGCCATTAGTGGTAGTCCCAGGACTAAGTCTCTTCATTCCTAATCTAATATTCATCCACTAAACCAAAGTTTTCAGCCATTTTCTAAATAATGTCCACATGGTAGACAGGTTCTCAGGGTATAATCTCAGGTGTGCTCAATTCTAAGATATCACTATGGCCCCTACTATAAGCATATCAAATGAGTTTTTTAATCATTAGCAAACATTTACATTTAAACTCATTAATTATAAATTTTTAAAGTATACCTCAAAACATAAGGTGACAAACAAGTGTATTAAGAGATCAAAGAAGCTAATACCATTATACTAGACTAGGCTAATATGTACGGGTCATTGAGGACAGCAAAGTCACCAGTTTTATTTTACCTTAGATTCATTCATCTTAAATTAATTGGTCTTGAGTTGATGTGTCCCTCTATTCTACTACCCTCATTGGTTATGAACCTATACCTCCCTACCCTGTCCTTTAAGTTGGAAATTATATGATTCATCTTTGTATCACCAGTGCCTACCTCAAAGCCAATCAGTCAATAAATGCCAGTTTATAAGAAAAGTGAAGACAATTGTATGGTATATCTATATGCAAAATGATGAACAGACCCTCATTTCACACCATATACAAAAATTAACTCAAATGAATCACAGACTTAAATGTAAGAGCTAAGTAGAAAAATATATAGGAGAAAATCTTTGAGACCTTAAGTAAGGCAAAGATATTTTTAGGTATGATACCAAAAACACATTTCATAGGAGAAATTGATGAATTGAACTTCATCAAACATTAAAGGTTTTGCACTATAAAAGACACCATTAATAAAATGAAATACAAGCAACAGACTGTGAGAAAATATTTGCAAAACACATATCTGATGAAGGATTTATATCCAGAATACACAGAGAACTCTTACAAGTCAATAACAAAAAGGCAAGTGACCCAATAAAAGAACACTAACACATGCTACATTACAGATGAAACTCAAAAACATTAGCAAATATAAAGAAGCCAGACACAAGAGACCACATATTGGTTGATTCTATTTACATGAAGTATCCAGAAAAAGCACATTTATACACAAGAAAGTAGATTAGTAGTTGCCTGGTCCTGGAAATGGGAATGGGGTTAATTGTAAATGAGCATAAGGAATCTTGTTGAAGAGATGAAAATGTCCAAAAAGTGATTTATGGCGATAGTTGAACCACTTGGTAAAATTACTCATAATCAGTCAGTTGTACATGTTAAATGGGTGAATTTTATAATATGTAAAATAAATCTCAATTATTTTTTAAAAGATAAGTGAATAAATCCTTGTCCTACTCATACCCCTTGATAAGATCCTTCTTCATTGTCACTTAGTATTCTATTATATGGCTATACTGCCAACTTCCATAAGCTTTCTACTCTCCTTATCTTTAAGTTTTTACCCTTTCCACCCCTAGCCTGCACAAAAACTCTCTCAAAAGTCCTTAGTACATTTTAGCATGTTTGTCCCAATCCTTTCATTCACAGTAGGGAAACATGGGCCCTTTGACAGTGACTTATTTACATTTTAATGGGATCATTATCCAGTACAGTTACTTTGCCCTCAAAATGCTCACAGTTTCACAGAGGACAGAGAAGATTAATAGGAATAACAATGAAATAGAAGTTCTAAGGATGGCAAGATCTGACTGGATTTGGATGGGGGAAAACCAATAAAATCATTCTGTAAGAGGGGTCATCTAAGCAAGTCATCTCATAACAGTTAGAAAACCCACGGGTGGAAATGGATGAGCTGCACAAAACCTTGTTGACTAGGGCCAGAGGGTGAGCATATATATTCTGAGTGTTTTAAGCTACAATCCTTGTTTCTAACCTTTCTCTTCCTTTGTCAAACCATGTTCACCTGCTATTGGCTGTTATCATGCCTAAGTATTCAAACTCAGGCAGATAAAGAACAGAAATTGGAGAAATAATTGAGCTTTCATCCGAGCCATGTGATTAAGTTACCTCCACATCATCAGTACACGTATCTTAAAAGTACCATTTCACAAATGCTGTTTTTCTAAAATTTAAGCTCCTGACACCCAGGGATAGTGTCACAGAGTGGAGAGCTAGAAGAGCAGTGGGAGGGTAAGTCCTGGCCGATTATAGCACTAAAGCTCTGGAAAAACACCCCTGACTTAGTGATAAACAAGTCAGACATATGGGTACAATTTCCCCTGAAAAATATGTGAATCAAAAAATCACTATGCAGGGAAGCTGGGATGGCTCAGGGCGTTAAGTGCTAGCTTTGCAGACCCAGGAATGAGGATCAAATCCCAGCCTTGGCCCATGTGAACCCATATGCTGAACTGGGGTGTGCTTCCCATACAGGAGGCCCCCAGTTCGATTTTCACCCCCCACCTGGTTTGGCCCCTGGCTCAAGGGGGTGTGCCTCCCATGTAGAAGGCCTCCAGCCAAGTTCCCACACCGTGGGGCTCCCACCCACCTGTGTAGAATGAAACCATGTCAAAAAACTGATGGCACAACTATGGAGACTGCTCTGGGCCCTCCCCCTTCTCTCTGTCTCTGTTTCTCTCTTTTTCTGTCTCTGTCAAAAACAATAAATCTATTTAAAAAATCACTATGCAGGGGATACCAGGATAGCTCAGAAGGTTGATCACTTGCGTTGCAACCGTGAGGTCCAGGGATGGAATCCTGGCCCCAGCCCATGCAAACCCATATGCTGAATTATGACACAACTGGTAACCACTGGGATGGTGGCAAAGGTTCTCACCTCCCATGCAGGGGGCCCCAGTTCAGTTCCTGTCCTATGCAGTCCCACAGCCACCTGTGTGGAATGAAACTGTCACAGCTAAGAATGTACAACTATGAAGGGCTGTGAGCCCTCCCTCCTTCTCTCTGTCTCTGTGTGTGTGTATCTCTCTCTGTCTCAGCTCCTCTCAACCAATAAAATAAATCTTTTATAAAAAATCACTATTAGTATATTATGGTCGACTATGCATGGAAAAAGAATCCTGACTTTAGTGGAAAACCCACTGAACCAGAAGTTTGACCCTTGGAAAATCTGTTGTATCGCTACAGAAAAATATTACTCAATTTGCTTCTTTGGTTCCAAAGCATTTTTAACTTTTGAGTGACATGTATATGTAAAGTGTTGCTGTTTTATATATTTTTGTCCTTTATTATTTATCATCCAATGAACAAATTCAGCCATTAAATAAATACTTACAGAGTACATATCATGTATCAGGCACAGGGCTAAGACTGATGGATGAGGATACACAACAGATGTATAAGGAGTTCAAGTATAGTCCAATGTTTATAAAAGTTTGGTCTATGGACCAGCTGCATCCAAATCATCTGAAAAGTTATAAAATAGAGATTCCTGGGCCTCACCTTAGCCCAATCGAATAAGAATCTCTATGGGTAGAGCCCAGGCATATACAACTTAACAAACTTGACAGCTGAAGTTTGAGATTCACTGCTGTGCTGAGTCCTAAAGAGACTCGCATCACAAACAAGTGTAACACAATAGAATAATACACATCCCTATTAGGTCCATTGATAATTATGTGCCAGAGTGGCCTTGTATAGCTGATAATTTTGTATTTAAACTTCTGGAATAGTCTGCAAAGAAGCTACTCTAAAATAATCAATATCATGAAAATAATTATCATCGTTAAATGAGAGCACAAAGGAGGATTAGATTGACTCACTAGCATCAGGAAAATTATCAGAGAAAATACCTGTAAGGTCGGTGGGCCTCGGGGGCTCAGGCAAACAAGATGTGGCAAAGGGGACTTTCCAAGCAGCTGTAACCTGCATGGGAACTTCCGAAGGCGGGACTTCCGTTGGCCGCCTGATCCACCTCTCCCCTCACCCGGAGCCCTATAAAAGTTGCCCCCTCCCTTCCCGGAACACAACTTCTTGGGCCCCCTTCTTCTTCCGGGGCTGCTGAACCTCACCCGGGAGCGCTCCCAATAAAGGCTCGCATTTGATTAGCCACTCGATCTTGTGTCAATTCCTTACAACCTGAGTTGAATCTTACAGCTAGAGCTTTAAGCTGGGTCAGCTAGTTTTGAGGCTTTGTTTCAGGAGTCTCTCAGCATCACACTGAAAAACTGGAGGAATCCAGAAGTTACTGCCAACTCTGATCCTAAAAAGGGTTGTCTTCTGCCATCCACTCTGGAGACAGAATAATGACTTGTGACCAGCCTGTTTCCTCCCACACCTCACTTCTGAGTGAAGGTCTTCCTTGATGCATCGAACTGGTATCACTTAGGTCACATATCTGGACACTACCTACAAGGGAGACTAGGAAACAGTTTTTTTTCTTTTTTCTTTAATACTACCTTGAAAAGGTGAAATTCACAGTGCAGGGAACTATCAAAATACGGAGTACACAGTCAAGAGATTTTGAGCTGCTACGATGTTAGATGTCTATCTCCAGAACTTAGGCTTTTAGCTACTCTGCTTCAATGTTTCTTACTGAGGCTAGAAATAAGTAGTACTCTCATTGCCCAGATCTGGGTCTTTCATGGAATGTAGGAGGTTCTCTTAATCTGTTTGGGCTGCTATAACAAAAATACCACAAATTGGGCATTTATATAACAAAAGAAATTTTATTTCTCACAGTTCTGGAAGCTGAGAATTTCAAGATCAGGGCACCAGCAGATTTAATGTCTAGAAACACCTGCTTCCTGGCTCTTACACTGTGTCTTTTCACTGTACCTTCACATGGTTAAGGGATCACTCTGGAGTCTCTTTTATAAGAGCACTAATCCCACTCATGAGGGCTCTGCCCTAATGACTTAATCACCCCTCAAAGTCCCCACTTCCTTATACTATTATGTTGGGGAATGTGTCTCTCCAAAATTCAACATATGAATTTTGGGAAGATATAAACAGTCCATTTCAGAGATATCTGGAGTAGGAATAGATGAGCACCTCACAGAACATATTCTAATGCCCAAAGGGATTTTTATCACTGTTTCCAAAGCTCCCTCTTCTTTAACCACACCTAAACAGTGTGAACTGGATTCTGGCGCATAAATGGGAATGGAAGAATCCTCCCCTCTGCTAATGACATGAGAGTACAGGAAGTAGCTGAATCTATTGATCAACTGCTTCAGAAATTAACAATCCAATAAAAAATATGCCAAGACCCAAACCTTCATTTTTCCACATACAAATTTCAGCAGCATTTGGACAGAAAATACTAATAATGCAGTAGGTCAACTAAAATAATTATCTGAGTTTATATACTGAAGATAATTTGGCAGAGTTATCAGGTTGCAAACCAGCTCAAATCAAAACTTTGTACATGATTCATATTAAAGTTCTATAGAAGAAGCAGGTAACTATTGATTCTTATCAGTAGCATTTGTCTTCTCTGCTTGTGATGTAAAATTTAGGAATTCAACAGAATGATTGGCTAGACATTAAGTAGATAAAACCCCATGTGGAGAGGGATAAATTCCACTGAGGTCAGGGTTTTGATTCTTCTAAAAATGTCAATGCCTACAAATCTTATTATTAGAACACACCTTAATACGTCTCCACAGACTTCAAACATATCTCCTTTGTTCTTGAGCTCTCACCAATCATCTTGGTCAGGTTACTGACATCTAAAAAGCTTCTCTAGGGGATGCCAGGATAACTTAATAGGTTGAATGCTTACTTTGCAACTGCAAGGTCCGGGGATCAAATCCCTGCCCTGGCCTGTGCAAACCCACGTGATGAACTATGGCACAATTGGCAACCACTAGGGTGGCGGTAAAGGTTCTCGCCTCCCATGCAGGAGGCCCCCAGTTTGGTTCCTGCCCCGTGAACCCCATATTCAACTGTGTGGAATGAAACTATATCAAAACTGATGATGTACAACTATGGAGACTGCTCTGGGCCCTCCCCCTTCTCTCTCTCTCTCTCTCTCTCTCTCTCTCTCTCTCTCTCAACTTCTCTCAAACAACAAAATAAATCTTTAAAACATATAAAATAAAAAAATAAAAAGCTGCTCCAAGGGATAAAACAATGAGAAGCGGTGTACTTTACTTTTGCTCCTAGAAAAATATGGCTTATTCATAATCAGTGTAAGGGTCAACTGTATGAAAAATATTTCCAACTTTTTAAAATCCTTTAGAAAATATTGCCTAGTGTGGTATTTAATGTTCTTATATAAAGATGCTCACAGAGAAGTATTCTTTCCTGATTGCAAAAATGTATAGTCTTCTGACAGGTAAATACTCTTCCATTATGATATAATGAAAAGTACACAGCACATGGAGTTTTCATTTTTGTATTACCTACCCGGAACCATGAAGCTAAATTTAGAGCTCAGGGGAAGCCAGGATGGCTTAGTGGGTTAAGCGCTCACTTTGCAGTCCTGGGGACCAAGGATCAAATCCTGGCCCCAGCTCGTGTGGACCCATATGCTGAACTGGGGAGCGCCCCCAGTTCAGTTCTCACCAAGGTTGAGACTCCGGGCTAGTTCCTGCCCTGTGCAGCCCCTTACCCACCTGTGGAATGAAACTATGTGGAAAAACTGATGATGGGCAACTAAGGCGACTGTTCTGGGCCCTCTCCCTCTGTCTCTGTATCTCTCTCTCCCTCTCTCTGTCAAAAACAATAAAAATAAATCTTTAAAAATAAATAAGTAAAAATAAAAATAATAAATAAATTTAGAGATCAATTGCAATAATGACCTTTACCTGTTTTTTATGTATAACTAACTTTTTTTCCTTTATTATTTCCTTCATAGTATTTTAATAGTACATCATTAATTTCAAAGTCTCAAATTCCTGTTTCAATTTATATTTCTATTGGTTAAAGTTAACATAAAATTCACTCACTTTAAATGTACAGTTTGATAAGTTTTCTCAATTATATATAATCAATTGTGGATCATCATTATAATCAAGTTATACATATTTTCATCATGCTAAAAAATTTCCTTTCTGCAAGGTCCAAGCTCCTGACACCTAGCCTCAGGCAACTACTGATCTACTTTCTGTCACTACAGTTCTTCCTTTTTCAGAATTTCATATGAATGGAATCATACAGAATATAATTTTGTGGCTTTCATTTAGCAAAAGGCTTTTGAAATTCATCCATGTTATGTGTATCAGTATTTCATTTCTTTTTTATTACCAAATAGGATTCTATAGTATGGTTATACCACAACTTGTTTATCCATTACCTGGTTGATCAATAACTGGATTGTTTCATTTGAGACTATTATGAATAATGTGGCTATAAACATTCACATACAAGTTTTTGTACGGATGTTTTCATTTCTCTTGGGTAAATACCCAGGAAGTAGGAATGCCAGGGTCTGTGATTAATATGTGCTTATCATATAGGGCAGTGCCAAGTTGTTTTCCAAAGAAGTTGGACCATTTTGCAATCTCTCCAGTAATGTATGAGAGTTCCAGTTGCTCCATACCTTTGTCAAAATCTGCAATTGCCCAGCCTTTTTAATTTTAGTCATTCTACTAATATTGTTTAGTGGTATGATTTTAATTTGCATCTCTTTAACAACTAGTGATGTTGACCATTATTTCATGTGCTTATTGGCCATACTTATATGTTCTTTTTTGAAGTGTCTGCTAAAATCCTTTGCCTACTAGGTTTCTTGTTTTCTTATTATTGGTTGTAAGAGGTTTTTTTTTCCTACATATTCTGAATCCTAGCCTTTCATCAGATATGTTTTGCAAATATTTTCTCCCCCTCTGTGATCCCTTTTCATTTTCCTAACTATCTCTTTTACAGAGCAAAAGTTTTAAATTTTCATGATGTTCATTTTGTCAATTGTTTTCTTTTATGATTCATATATTTGATCTACTTAAGAAATCTTTGATTAACCCAGGTTTTATTTTTTTTAAGATTATTTTATTGTTTTTTGACAGAGAGAGAGAGAGAGAGAGAGAGAGAGAGAGAGAGAGAGAGAGAGAAGGGGAGGGCCCAGAGCAATCTCCATAGTTGTACATCATCAGTTTTCACAATGGTTTTGTTCCACACAGGTGGGCAGGGGCCATGCAGAGTGGGAACTGGGGTAGGGGCCTCCCACATGGGAGGCACACCCCCTCGAGCCAGGGGCCAAACCGAAGGGGTAAGAACTGAACTGGGGGCCTCCCTGTTGGGAAGCACACCCCTGCTCAGCATGTGGGTCAGCACGGGCTGGGGCTGGGATTTTGATCTTAGGTCCCTGAGGCTGCAAAGTGAGCGCTTAACTCGCTGAGCCATCCCGGCTTCCCCAAACCCAGGTTTTTTTCAATCTCTCTACTATTGAGGTTTTAAACCCAATAATTCTTTGTTGTAGGGGACTATCTTGCAAATTGTAGGATGTTGACCAGCAATTCTAGCCTCTACTCATTAAATATAAAATAGCATGTCCCCACTCCAGTTGTGACCATCAAAAATGTCTCCAGATATTGCCAAATGTCCCTTAAAGGACAAAATTTCCATGGTTGAGAACCACTGGCCTAACCTAATGCCACAAAGATTTTCTCCTCTTTTATAAGTTTTAGAACTTTAGCTCTTATATTTAGGTCTGCAATCCATATCAAGTTAATTTCTGCAAAAGGTTGAGGTAAGGGTCAAGGTCTATTTTTTCTATCCAGTTCTTCAATTTTTCTAGCACCATCTGTTGAAAAGTCTCTCCTTTCCCCATTGGATTACATTGAAATTTTCTCAAAAATCACTTCATCATATAAACAGAACCCTAATACTTAACTCTCTATTCTGCTCCATTTCTATTTATTTATCCTTATGTCAATACCACACCGTCTTGATTATTATAGCTTTATAATAAGTCATGAAATTAGGCAATCTAAATACCTCATTCTTCTTTTTCAAAATGTTTTGATTATTCTAGGTTCTTTGTCTTTCCATACATTTTAGAACAAGCATATCAATTTCTTTTTTTCTTTAATAAATTTTTACTTTTGGAATAATACTAGATTTTCAGAAAAGTTGCAGGGATGGTATACAGAGTTTCTATATATCCCGCACGCAGTTTGTTTCTCCTAATACTACTTACCTTACATTACTGTGATACATCTGCCAAAACTAAGAAACTAATATTGCTATTAACTAAACTGATGACTTCATTTGGATTTCACCAGTTTTTCCATGACTGTCCTTCTTCTGTTTTAGTATTCAATCTAGAATACCACATTATATTTAGTCATCATGTCTTTCTCCCTCCCCTCTGGTCTATGACAGTTCTCAGACTTTCTTTATTTTTCACGTATGACCATAATGGTCTTGAGGAGTACTAGTTAGGTATTTTGTAAATTGTCCCACAATTTGTTTTATCTGATGTTTTTTCTCATGATTACTCTGGGGTCATGGGTTTTCAGAAAGAATTACATAGAGCTTAGTGCGCTTCTCATCACACAATATCTAGATACCGCTATCCACATGGCATAACTAATGATGTTAACCTTGAAGTCAATTTCCTTTTAAAAGCCTGCTAGGGTTTTGATTGGGGTTGCAATGACTCTATATACCAATTGGGGAAGAACTGCCATCTTAATACCATTGAGTTTTCCAATCCATAAACATGGTTTCTCTCTCTATTTCAGTCTTCTTTAATTTCCTTTATCTCCTCCAAACATGAATTTTTCACCAGGATCTGTCTGCTTCTGTTCACTATCCTGTACCTTCAAGTATTTGCTGCTGCTGCTGCTGCTGCTGTTAACATGTCTCAGAATCTATACCTGTTATCTGGAGAAGGCAAGTTCAATAAAATCTAACTGAGCCATTACTGGAAGAGGAACCCAAAATTCCCTCAAATACTTTTTAAAGGTGGACAGGGAAAAATAGATGGACAAAGTCTTGTTATGGTCTTTAAAATATCCTCCCTTAAAGTCATAATCACAATTTGCTCTAAGCTATCCTGCAATCTTAAAGTTCACTGACAATTAAGAGACATATACTCTGTGATCAGAAAACAGCTTTTTCCGTTGAAACTTGAGATCAACTGCAAAAGATCAAGTGCAGAGAGAACCACATATACGTGGAGATTGAACAACAGGCTATTAAAAAGTAGCTGGATCAAAGAGGAAATTAAACAAGAGATTAAAACATTTGTAGAAACGAATGACAATGAAAACACGACGTACCAGAATTTCTGGGACACAGCAAAAGCAATGTTAAGAGGGAAATTTATACCATTACAGGCCTATCTCAAGAAACAAGAAAAACTACAAGTAAACACCCTCACATCTCATCTTATACAGCTAGAAAAAGAAGAACAGAGGTCTCCCAAAGCCAGCAGAAGAAAAGAATTAATAAAAATCAAAGCAGAACTTAATGAAATTCAGAATAGAAAAACAATAGATAAAATTAACGCCACAAAGAGCTGGTTCTTTGAAAAACTCAATAAAATCGACAAACCACTGGCTAGGCTCACCAAAGGACAAAGATAAAAAGCTCATAGTTCCAGAATACGGGACGATAGGGGAGAGATTACAACTGATGCTGCAGAAATATGAACAATCATAAGAGATTACTATGAAAGACTCTATGCCAACAAATTTGACAACCTAGAGGAAATGGACAACTTTCTAGAAACATATAGTTTACCTAAACTGAACCAAGAAGATTTGGATAACCTCAATAGACCAATCAACAGTACAGAACTTGAAACAATTATCCAAAAATTGCCCAAAGGCAAAAGGCCTGGACCAGATGGCTTTACCAATGAATTCTACCAGTCATTCAAAGAAGAACTAATGCCCATCCTCCTCAAACTACTCCAGA
>PVKE010003496.1:0-71818 GCA_004027555.1 Craseonycteris thonglongyai
CCCTCTCTCCTCTTCTCTCTCCCCCTCCCCTCCCTCCCCTCCCCTCCCCTCTTCCTAGCATCACTTACTGGACTGGGAGAGTTGGCAGCGGCATACAGCCTGAAATAACTCTACAGTCAAGAGAACAAGATTGAACTTTCAGCGCCCAAGATTTATGCATCAAAAATGTCGAGCTCTGAAAACATGTTTTATGAGAGTTAAAATGGAAGCTATAGTCCCTGTGCCCCGGGTGGCAAACCGGCCATATGTCTGTGAGATTTACCTGCGACGTGAGGCAAGCTTCTGACATCGGGAGAGCGCTGTCCTGGCTACAGCAGGGCCATGGCTCGTCACAGGTTCCGTCACCACCTGTAACTACACCAGGAACTGCAGCCTAACGCCTCGCTTTTCCTTTTAAGAGATTTAGGAAAGGAGTCAAGTTGCACATGTTTGTCACGTAATTATTCAGCAGTCATATATCTTGTCAGGTAACAAAAATGGAACATTACCTCCCACCTTCTGTGTGCACAGTACTTACGTGGAGCAAGGTGTTTTAGGACCCGTGTCACCGGCCTGTTTCACCCACGATTCAAGGAGGCCGTCGTGTAGAGACGGAAGCCAGAGAGCGCTCAGCCTCAGAAGTCTCAGTGGCTTTGCTGGCTTACCACCTCCTGGCTCACTCCTACCATCCCTAGTCTCCTGAAAAGGTTTCAGTCACTTCCATTGTCTGGCTCCTCATTTCTTACTATCCAGCTAAGACGTATCGACCATGACTACTTTCTACAGGCTATTATTCTACTGACCATGTAATGTGACCCTTTTGTTCAGTTGACCAAACCACACGTATCTGTGGGACGGGAGAAGCAAAGAGGTAGAAGAGGTGTAGGTCACGTTACGGCTCCTGTGGCGTGACTTCCCTCTGGGAGGGAGATGCCAGTCGTAACCTAGGACAGTGATTGCTAAGCAAGGGCTTCCACAGGACGTGATGTCTTCGCTTGGAGCGGATTAATTCGTCTTTTGCTTATTTGTTTCTAGATACCGGCTGCCCTCACACACAAAGACACAAGTACTGCCGTACTTGACCTTCAAAAACCATGACCATTTTGGAAGGGTGTTCTCCTTAGAAACCATGTTCTATTCCAGAAGGAGGTTAAAGCAATAACATTCTCATGTGTGGCCAAAGGCATGTTCTTATGCCGGTTCCTCAAGGGGAGGTTTTAGGCTATTTCTAAACACCTGTTTTTTTATTCAGTTATGAACATAAAGACGTTTCTGATTTCAGCACATTCGTTTAACCATTGTGTTATGGTAGTTTGTTGTTGTTCTTTTTTTGCTTGTTTCTATTACCCATTTAGTAATATTAGTAATATTTTCATATTCGTTATGATTACAAATCAATAAAGAGGTCCTAATGGCTGATTAAATCCGTCAAAGTAGCAGCGGATTAAATACAGTGTCTTTTTGGAGATGCCGGGATAGCTCAGTGGTTGAGCGCTTGCCTTGCAATCATGAGGTCCGGGGTTCGATCTCAGCCCCGGCCCGTGCAAACCCACGTGCTGAACTGCTGTGCATTTGGTGACCACCAGGATGGCTCAGCAGTGAAGGTTCTCACCCCCCGTGGGGGAGGCCTCAGTTTGGTTCTCACCCTGCACACTCCACATCCACCCGTGCAGAATGAAACCGTTTCACAACTATGGAGACTGCTCTGGGCGCTCTCTTTCTCTGTCTTTCCTTCTCTCAAACAATAAACTAAATCTGTAAAAAAAAATAGAGTGTCTTTTTATTGACTCTTTACTATTTTGCTGGTCTGACTCATCTGTATCCACTCAGTGGAATTAGAAAGCTTTGCTATTATCTTTGGAGACCTATAATTAGGCTGACCCGATGTCCGGTCTGAAATGGGACAGAAAACACCGATGCTGTACCGTTACAGAGGGTGCATCCGGTCAGCCTAGTCTCACAGGACTGACTGCAAGGTGTCAATAGGCTGACCATCAGTACCATTTGAAATGGGGCGGTACCGTGGTTTTGTGTCCCGTTTCAAATGATACATCTGGCCATCTTACCTATAATCTATCTGTGCAAACTAACTATTGATACACTGAAGTGAAGGAAGAACACGAGATTTAAATGGAAGTTCGTCATAAAGCACAAAGGCTCACCGGTGGTGAGTGGTTACGATGTAACTGAATAGTGGCGTAGAGTCCACAACAGTATGTATGATCTGACAGGGGTGTATGTCACCCCGTTAACAGCTCAGAATGTCTGATGGATGGTACTGGCTGGGCCATGTTCCCCTCCCCTGCCCCTCCCTCACTGACCTGGCCCCACCTCACCTAGCGGGTCACAACGTCGATTCGGTCACTGAATTCCAAGGTGTGAGGGCAGACGGACCACTCCTCGTACCTGTCGCCGGTGTGTCCTGGTGTGCACAGAGGATGAGTGTGTGAATCAGGAGCCCAGAAGGTGTCAGGACAATGCCCTGGCTGTCTGCTCACTCTGGTCAGGATGGTCAAGTTTGGAAGGACAGAGAAGGGCAAGGCGGAGAGAGGAAGGTGGAGGGGGCACCCAGGAAGTTGTGGGACAGAAGGAAGGGCTTATCTGGGCAAGGAAGCTCTCAGCTTGTTACAATGATGACTTGGAAGTGACAGATCTGCCCGGAAGTGACAACTGAGGTTGCAGGAATGGATGAAGCCAACGAGGAAGAGAATGTAGGGAGAAAAGAGTTGAGGCCTAAAGCCTGAGAGGAGGAGACGGGGGAGGAGCAAGTGAAGGAGAAGGGAAAGGACATCTGTCCAGTCACAGCTCAAAAGGATGCCGAAGGGGTGAGAAGTCGGCCACGGTTTGGCCCAGATCCTATAAAAATCGATACTTTTCATTAACAAAGTGCCTTGAAATTTGATTTCATCTTATTTGCAGACAGTATTACTTTAAAAGGGATATTTATGGTCCTAAGTTCAGGCCTAGAAACTAGCATTAATCAAAGATATTAGCTCATTTTAATTTTTCTTTGCTACATTTTGGCTTGAGCCAGTGAGACCATTTTGGGCTCTATCTATCTATATAAAAATCTATATATTGAGAAAATGGAAGAGAGATGTTGTGTGGTTAAAAAGGAAAAAAAAGTCCTTTTGGGCAATTAAGTGGATGGTTGATTCCCTTAATATTCTGAGAGCAAACAGCTATCATTATGAATCACTGTGGTTGATGAGTCTAATTCTTTTTAGTGCCATCACAGCAGATGCTCACATTTCAATCCTCCACAGACAGATCAATCTCCGTCACCCCCTCATACATATTCCAGCGCCGATGCGGGAGTTTTCGCGTGCCGTCCCGGGCTGAGCTAGCAGCTCACTGCTTTGTGGACCAGCAAAGCAGCTACCTGGGAATCCAACTCAATGGCGACACATGGCTGTTCCTTGCAAAAGTGACAGTGACCAGCTGTTAGCGGTGCCTGACTATTTGGGCTGAGTGGCGCTGACTTGGCTCGTTCCTGCTTTCTGGAGGAATTTTCTCCTTGGAAGAGGTTTTCGCCATTTGACAGTGTCCTTCCCACCGTAGGAGGCAGACCTCTCGCCTCCTTGGAGCCCACCTGCTCTGGAGCAGTTGGAGTTCACAGGCCAGAATGATGCTATAGCTCGTGAGCTCGGCCTCCTGAGGCCCAGAGCTTCCTCCCGCCTCTCGGGACGTCCTTTCCGGGGACCCGGCCTCTGCGCTGGGCAGCTCAAGCTGCCACGTGGGGAAGCGCTCACAGGAGACTTCACACGCAGCCCTGCCCACCGACCAGCCGTGTGAGCGAGCGCGTTCCCAGACGTCCCATGATACAAGCCACATAAAGCAGAACTCGCGGTCATGCAAAGAACCGTAACTTGTAATAAGTGGTCGTTCAAGCTACTGTATTTTGGGGTGCTTTGTAAAGAGCAAGAGATTATGGAAACAAAATGTGGGGTTACAGAACAGTCATGGGGATGTGAAGTACAGCATAGAGACTATAATCAATAATATGATGATAATTATGTATGGTGCCAGGTGGGTATTAGACTAATCGGGGATCACTTTGTAAATTATATACATGTCTAACCTCTATGCTGCACACCCGAAACTGAATAAAAAGGAATCGAATGTCAACAATAATTGAAAACAATAAATGAACATAATGACCAACTTAGAGCTCTATAACCAGGACAACTAGCCTTTAAGATCAAGGTGAAATAAAGGCATTTTCAGACCCCCCAGAGAAGGGGCATGCTTCAGTTGCAAAGCCTCTAACAGATGCTGCCACTCTCAGTGGGCAGGAAGTGGAAGGGTGGCCGGTGAGGGACTGGCCGGTCACGCCTGGAACAGCGGTGACGTGGGTTCCGATACAATTGCAGAACGTTGGGCAGACTGGTTCTGGCAGGACCAGAGAAGGCAGAACATGTACCCAGTGCCCCTGGGGGTCTGGCTGAGGAGATGTCCAGGCAGAACGGGAAGGTGCTGCTTCCTGTAGCCCTCAAAGGGGGAGGGGGAGGAGACAGGCGGACTTGAGACGGAACTGTTGGATTTGCAAGCAGAATTCAAAGGCAATCTTCCAACCTTGGTCTTGAAAGACTAGAAAATAAAATACTTCTCCTCTCTAGCCCGTCCAGTTGGCAAATATTTCTCCAGGTGAAAAGGTGACTCGGGCAACGATTGGACGGATGACGCCAGGAACATAGACTCCCGGTGAAGGTCACGGCAAGGGCGTGGGCCTAGACCCCTTTGTGAAGCGGGCAGGCAGTTCTCAGGGGTGCGTGGCACTCCTAAGCTGGACACAATTACTTGTAAAAAGCTGAAGGGCGCTTCCCCACAGCTCCCTGACCCACAGC
Organism: Craseonycteris thonglongyai; assembly: GCA_004027555.1. NCBI lineage: Eukaryota > Metazoa > Chordata > Mammalia > Chiroptera > Craseonycteridae > Craseonycteris > Craseonycteris thonglongyai. The sequence goes on from PVKE010003496.1 coordinate 4,827, forward strand.
GCAGGTAGACAAAAGCTTGTCTCCAAGGAGTGTGTGGGCACAATGTTCGTCTTGTGGATAGGGTGTGTCATTTTGTACACTGGCATCTCATCCAGCGTATAAGATGCTGGATCTGTTTGGGCTGGAGGGAGCGGGTCCAAAATGGAGAAGTCTTCTTTCCCCTACTGTTCTGAGGGCAGTCAGAAAGCTACTCTGTGGCAAACACAGGCCATTTCTCATAGAAAAGGAAGGTGATCGACAGCAGGAGCCCGCAGCCCGCAGGGACCCCAAACGCTGAGCAGAACTAGTCTGAGGGAGAGGACCCCGGCTGACACCACGCGCCTGGATTTCAGAACGGCTGTGTCCTTGTGTCCCCTGCCCGCGCCTTGATTTGGAGTATCTGTTGTAGTGCAGCTTTTCTGTTCCTGTCTCCCAGGTATGTTGTGTCCTGTCTAGGACGTGACTTTGTAATTCATGGCTCTCCCTGCCTGAGGACCCCCATAGGGAAGTCTCACCAGAGCCCCTGTCTGACTCCGATTGTGCTAGATCCTGATATGGGAACAGGATGAGAGTTATGGGGTCTTGGGAGGGGTACATGTCACATCATGCAAATAGTTCGTGGCCAGAGGATGGTTTCTGGCAGATTACAGGTGGCTACAGATCCTTGTTACTCCTCTGATTGGGAAATAGGGTCTCTTTTCCTCCCCTTGGCTTTGGCCCTTCCTCTTGCCTGGATCTGGCTGAGAGAACGCAGTGGAACGACACTGGGTAACCAGCAGGGCTGCGCCTTCCTCTCACCTTCTGCCATAGCTCCTCTGGGAACATTCTCATGGGACCCGGCCACCGTGGCAAGCGCCCCAAGCTGGCCTGGTAGAGAGAGAATGAGGCCCCAATTTGCACTGTCCCCTCCAAGGCGACACATGGGCATGAGGCCATCTGATTGCAATTCCATGACCCTGGCTGGATTCTCACGGAGCCACAGAGCGAATGCCGGGTGGAGCCCCGCCTGGTGTCCTGGGGCACAGAATCAAGAACGAGTGAAAGGTGGTGGTTTTAAGCTAAAGTTTGGGGAGCAGTTTGTCACTCGCATGTGGATAACCAGAGAGCCACTCAGGAGACAATACCCATGGGCCGTGTTCACGCTGTGGTCACTGCCCCCGCTTGGTGATGGAATTTCCTGAAGCTTTAGGTACAAGAAGCACGATTGAAGTGTAGATGTTAAAGATGCATAGTTAAAATCAAGGCAACGTACTTACATGTCATTAAACTTGAATTCTGGAGCACACATATATTAAACTATCAAAAACAGATCAATTTCCCCAGCATTTTATCTGGGTTCTATTACCTCTGTATTCTAGCTAAAACTGTTCATTTGACTCTGTCATTGAGCTATGATCATATTCAATGGAAATAGGTAGGCAAGCAGAATCGTCATAGGATGCTTTGTTAAGAGTAAAGAAGTGAGATTCATGTCCTGGAGGGTGACAGCCCCCTGGTTCTTGTCCTTGTCTTCATTTCTCACCCTGCTTCATACTTTAAAAACACAGTGTTTACCGTGCACTGCGGATGAAAGCTTCGGGACAGAACTATGAAGTACAAAGAGAAAACAAGAGACCATTTTTAAATAAACACAAGTTTAAAACACCCAAGTCTTTGAAATTTCAAATAGTTCCCCCTCATCCATAAGCTCTAAATTACAAGCCGCCTGAGACACCAGGCTCTCATTGGAGCACTTTGCCGATCACAGACTCTCCTTCTCTTTTCATGTTGCCTTGTTTGCACGTAGGAAGCTGTGAGCCACGCCACCGTTATTACCGAAATTGAGTTCCAGGCTGCGTTTGGAGCATCCGCCACCGCTTTTCTGAAGAAGGAATATGTATTTATCCAAATGACTTGGCTGCAGGGAGTGAAGTAAAAGCTGGTGATGACAGTGCTGACACATGTGTGTGTGGCTTAGGCAGGAGACCATCCTTTCACGCCCGCACTTCCCGGCTGCACACACAGCCGAGAGGGAAGCCCTGCCCACGGGCACTCAGCCCCCGAAGGCGGCTGGTGCTGTACATAAGGGACGCCTAGAAGGTCGTCAGAAAAGACGAGTCCACGTGGACGGTACCGCTGACGCGCTGCTGGCATTCCTGTGGACAATGACATGACACGGACTCCTGAGACGTCAGACCCGAAATATCAGGCAGGACTCGGGTGGGTTTTGTTCCCGATCGCACAGAGGCGTGTGTGGAGCGAGTCCGAGCCTCGGGGGCCGTGAGAACGAGGCCATCCATCAGCAGCTCTGACCTCACAGAGAGGTGTCCGGGCAGGCGGCTGCCCCCCGCGCGGTACTGACTAAACCGCCTCCCGCGGGCGCTGTTCTCATTCTGGCATCCGTATTGTCTCCCTGAATGACACCCCAGGGCTGCTTTCCAACTCCGTGCATTTGCTATGGGGACAGCTAGTGGCGAGGGGGAAACCATCAGACGGCAGCCGTCACAGGCCATCGGGGAGCCCTGTGGGCCCCAAGCCCACCACGGCCCACCGTGCTCTTTCCGTCTGTCTTTCTGGAACATTCCTGCTCCGTGCTGAGCGGCTGCGACTCAACATCAGAGGCAAAGGCATGAGGACTCGTTGGGAATCAGGGACACGTTAGTGTCGAGCCACAGAAGGAAAACACTTTCCAACGTCCTTTCCACTTCTTTCCAAAGCCACACAGGAATAATTGAAAGTGGAACGCATCTTAGCACCCCGGATCTTAGCCAGTCCCCATGTCAACTGAGCTTCCCTAAAGCTCAAAGAGACCCTCCGAGAAGCCGGCAATGAGCACCAGCTAGAGGAGGTTGGAAGTCCAGGTCAGCAGAGGTGACCTGCCCTCCATGGTCAGGGAGGGGCCAAGCCGAGGGGACACTCACCAGGCAGGAAGGAGGGTCGGGGGCCCAGCTCGGTAAGGAGTCACGGCTAGAGAAGGACAATGTCACACAGAACCCAGGAGGCTCATGGAGGCACATTCTCCCTCTCTTACTTTTCTTGCCTGACTGATAGGTACACAGTCAAAGCCACTCCTTTCTTGGACCTGCTCCTCTTAGGTCGTTTTCTCTTCTGTCTTAATGAAGGGCTGTCATTCAAGCCTGACCTCGGAGGTGCTCTTTGATCTCTCTTCTCCTGTCCTACATCCAACTCCTACTTCCAGCATCTGCCTGCTGCACCACCCCCTCCCACTCCCGCGGCCACTGGCGTGGTGTGGACAGTGACACCCAGCCGGCTTCGGTGTCCTCTGCAGACAGGTCTCTGGGCTCTTTGCCCACACCCTGAACCTGCCACAGGGATCCTTCTGGAAGGTGACTCTCACATGGTTACCCCTCAATAGCTCCAAATTGCCTGCACACGAACATCCTAGCTGCTTAGCACAGGAATGGGGACCCTCCCCGATGCGGACCTTGACTCTCTCAGGAAGCTCATCTCTCTCTACTAGATTGTGCACTGTGGTTGAACACGGAAAAGGGATGTATAGACTCAAGTTGTAAAGGCCTACTTATATTCTACTGAGAAAGCGCAGTGCTAAATTTGTTGGCTATTTTCTGTAGAAAAACACTGAAGAGAGAAAAATTTCAGGTTTGATTAGGAAACACAGTTTTGCTGAGTGTAATGAAAATGGGATGTTTTTTGAGCTAAAATGAATGAATACATTTAGCAGTTCAGAAGATACTGTTATTAATCACAGCTAAAAAGTTTATTCATCTTTCTTTTATTTGTTTATCAAATAATGAATGAAGGCCGGCAATAAATACATCACACACTGGCCACACAGCGATGAGACGCACTTTCAGACTTGCATGAGCTCACAACCTAGTGCAGGAAAGGCAAGAGATAAATATGCTGCACAGGGTGACGGGTGGCTGGGAAGGCGCCTGAGTTGAACAACCGCACTTGTTAGGTATCCTTGCGTTGCACACACGGTAGCCTCCCGGTTAACGGGCCCGCGTGGGGAGGAGCAGATGCTGGGTAAATGTCAGGAGACTCTTCATGAACTGAATGCAAGCAACCAACCAAAATCTCAAGCAATAGCAGACAAACATTTTGCTTGAGTTTCAGCTAATGAACAGTCTACTGTAGGAGAAAACTCAGATCCATCTAACTTGAGCCCAAAACAAAGAGAAAGCAGAGAGAAAGAAGTCCGTTGTCAGCGTAAAGGACAGTTTCAGGAGCACTTTGCCTTCAGTCATAGCTGGATCCGGGCAGTCCAGCACCGTGGCCAGATTTCTCTTTCGCTCTTTCAACCATAATTCTATCCGTGTTGGCTTTCTCACACGTGATGATTGTCCCCAGGTGGTGACAAGCATTGACACTTAGACACTCCAGGCTTACACCTTACCAACCAATCAACTTTAGAAAAACAACCAAACACAACTTGTTTTCTAATCAGTCTATAAAGCGGGCCTAGGTGATTGACAGTTCTTGGCCTTGCTTGGGTCACATGCCCACTCTTGATCCAAACACGTGGCTAAGAGAATAAAGCGTACTGGCTGAGCACCATGCCCGCCACCTCGGTGTCAGGCATGGGGTAACCGTCACCTGAACAGCACGGTTGAAAGGAAGAGTGCTGGTTTCCCCAGGGGAAACTACCGAGGAAGAGAGGTCTTGTCGAAAACAAGACGTGCTTGTTCTAGAGCGTGAGCTGAGTCCTGAGAGACGAGCAGCCGTGGATCACGCAGGAGTCTTGTGGAAGGCCCTTCCAGGCCAAGGGAGCAGACAGGTAAACAGAGCTCCCAGGAAGCACAGCGCTCGGGTGCCTCTCAAAGGATTTCGCTACAGCAGGAGACGTGGGTGCACAGCGAGGGGAGAGACCAGCGGTGGCCAGGCAGACCTCAGCAGTCGCAGAGTCCTTCTGAGTGTCATCCGTCTTTTGGAACAGACTCAGCATGCCAGAAAGACGCACGCCTCAGCTTTTCCGTGGTATTCGGGGAAGGTCTTGTGCAGCTCTTTTCTGAAGAATTATGACCCAGGGCTCCACGTGCTTTGAACCCACTTGGGATCACACTGGCTACAGACAGACGGACAAAAGATTGCTTTCTGACCCCAAGAGAACCTGCGATGAAACCATAGACAGGTCACTCACGGGTCAGATCTGTGGGATCGGCGCTGTGGAGGGAGAATCCTCTGGTAAGCAGGAGACGCAGTGGGAAGAGAAGAGGGACAGTAGCCAAATGTTCTTCATGACAGACACTAGAGACAGGAGTGACCATGAGGGAGGTCCTGAGCTGTCTCAAGTCTGGAACCCCATCCTGCTCTCTCAATGGCGTTCTAGTTTCCAGGAGACCAGGCTGTGCGACCGTCTTGTTCGGCTCAGCTGTGTAGATGACATTGTTGTTATGGTATTTTCCCTTGTGAATCTAGGAAGAGCTCTTATCTCATGTTCATCCTAGAAGATCATGTCTTGCCACCTGAGGGAACTCAAATAACTTAGGAGCCTGGCCCATACCCATCCAAGGTCTTCATATTAGTGTGAAGACATTGGAAGAATTCTGAAACATAGTATTATAAAAACACATGTTAACTTTGCATTTTTCAAATAATGAAACAAAAGAGTGCGTCTTAAAATGGGGGCAGGGTTAGTGGACGGTATACCACATATTGCCCTTCGTCTGCTTGGATGGGACGTTTTTCTAGTCTCATTACAACAGAAGCCTTTATTTTCAGCCTCCTTCTTTAGTAACAGCCACAAATTTTCACAGCCCGGTGGCTGCATGTCCACACCTCCAGCCTTCTTGATACGCAAGGTTGCTGCTGTCACATGGACAGCAGAGTTAAGACTTGTCTACGCAGACACAAATGAGCACGTAGTCTGAAAACATCCACGATGAGACTTGGGCAAGTCATGACCTTTGAAGGTCGTCCAGATTCTTGTTCGTGTTACAAAAATATCTGTTTCGGTATATATTTTAGATCAGAGCCTTGTGATAATATATGTGCTTTTAGCCATAGAAAGGTTAACAATTCTGATGTGAATTCAGCGGCTGAAAAACAATTCTGGAAATTCATTTCTATGCACATCCACTTTGGGGGATGCATTTGACTGAGAACCATGATAGTTGTGGGCTTAAAAGAATCACTGCCATCATTAATCACACCAAATAATTGCCATTATAAAAATGTAATCTCAAAACAGGAAATCACATACATTTTTCTTTCCTTACTCTATAAAAGAGGTACCCAGACACAGCACACCAGAGACAACGTGGGTGAATTTCATAAACATTTCAACGTTGGGGCATATTTTGGATTTCTAGTTGTGCAGCCTCTCTCCCAGCAGGCTATTATGATCAAGTTGAAACATTTATATTTGTATTTGTTATCTGGAAGAGATAATTAGATATTTCTACTGCAAAATAATTTACATGAATGGGCCATAACTTTCAATATGTAGTTTTAAACTGCACATTTAAATAATATAATCTCTGTCTCCTTTCATTTTACTGTAATTATCTCCATGTGGTGGTTTTATTTTCTTTTCAAAAACACAATCAACTAAAACAACATACTAAATTTTTTTTTTATTTTATTAGTTTGAAAGTTTGGACTGGATTACCTAGGCTTATTCAGAATTTTACTAAATTCTTAGTGTGAAAAATGAAAGTGGCTTTGAACTGTGAAAACAAACTACAGCCTGGCTAAAAATATAAGAATTGGATATGGAATATAGCCGTCCTCTGTGGGTAAGGGACATAGGGCAGGATTTTATTTTTAGTCATTTTGTTGGCTAATCCAGAACACTTATCAGCTGTTAATTAGTAACAGATTTTGACTTAAGTATGTCTAAGCTTGTTCTCCAACTAAGGTCTGGTCAACAATGCTTCCTTCACTGAAATGTATACACTGAATATTCTGTTCATTCATCCCTTTCAACTGTCCTGTCAGCTACAACTCATGGTCTGAGACAGGTTCAGGGGAGAGACAGGGAAGACTTAATGAGCTCAGTGTAGGAGACTACAGATCCACCTAGATGTCACCTATAGCTGAGCTTTGTGCTAGTAGGTTATCAGCAGCAAAGATTTACAATCACAAAACAGGTTGCAAGTAATGAGGGCTTCTGACATATAAGTGGGGTGCTCTCAGCTAGAAAACACCCACTTGGTGTGAATATTTCTGTAACTTGAGATAGGAAGTGAGCACCCCTCTGCTCAATTGACACTGGCGAAGTTGGGCATGATTAAACTACTGATTTTATTGATTTTATGCTTTTTAAAATTGTTACCGTATTTTCCGGCATATAAGACGACCGGGCGTATAAAACGACCCCCTAATTTTACAGTTAAAACATAGGTTTAGGCCTATATTCGCTGTATAAGACTACAGCCTCGGAAGTGGGGGGTCATCTTATACAGCGAATATAGGCCTAAACCTATGTTTTAACTGTAAAATTAGGGGGTCGTCTTATACGCCCGGTCGTCTTATACACCGGAAAATATGGTAAATTTATTAGGGTGACATTGGTTAGAAAATTACATGGGTTCTAGGTGTACAACTCCACTGTACTTCATCCATGTGTTACAGTATGTGTTCACCACCCAGAGTCAGCTTTCTTTCCATCCCCATATAGTTAGTGGCCCCTCCCTCCCCTCCTACCCTAATTTTATGCTTTTAAAATAATAATTTAGGAAATGCTGTGAGATTCTGATTTCTCGTGAGTTTAGATTGACAACAATATGTACATGCCGGTGAGGGCCTTCAGAAACCTGGGTCAAAATATTTCAGGTTTTGGAGGCAGAAGTCACGTTTCTGAGTTACGTGACACCTCAGAGATTCAGTTTCCTTATTAGCAAGTATGTGGTGTTATTGGTGGCATTAAACAGATACTTTACATCAGTATATATATAACTATAAGCACCATGGAAATGCTTATGTATCAACACTAACAATGCAAACGTTAATAATAATAGTAATAATAGATCATCTCCACAAAGGGGCTTTAGTTGCTCTTCAGGATAAGAGGCTAAGCACCCAAATCGGTGACTTTTCCCAGAGACACGTCCTTTGTAGCATCTTTCCTAATTATGCTTTTTCCTAAGCAAAATGTAAACATTCCCCAAGCAAACTTGTTTATATTACTAATTAGTCACATCTGGGATAAAGTGTTTGCAAAGATAAGCGTCAACACAAAGCTAACTGAATTATGAATGTGTTTTTTTCTTTTTCCTTTCTTTTTTTTATTGTTAAATTTATTAGGGTGGCATTGGTTAGAAAACCACAAAGGTTCCAGGTGTACAACTCTATAGTACTTCATCTATGTGTTACAATATGTGCTCACCACCCAGAGTCAGCTCTCTTTCCATCACCATATATTTAGCTCCCCCTCCCTCCTCTCCTACCCGCTCCTTCCTTTCCCTCCCCCTGCCTCCAGTGTGTTTTCTTAAATCTTACTGGAAAATGCACTTTGCTTTTACAGTGTATGGCATTCATGTTATTGTATACCATTAATGCGAACCATTTAAAGCAAAATGACACTTCTTCTCATATTCTAAAAATCATCCAAAAAAAAAAAATCGACATCTAACAGTATTTTTAGTTCCACTTATTTTTCATATTCAGAAATATTTCCAGAGACCCACTACCATCTTCCAGGTGTCTGTGTTGAATGGTTTCTTTGGCAAATGAATAGAAAACTGCCTCAAAGATCATTTTGTTTCCAGAATTTCGGTCGTATCCACGTTCTAAACTGAGCTGGAGTCATTGATGGGATGTTATTTCTCCCGTAGTTGTGATTTGGGGCTATGTTTCCTGCAGGCTGAGGCATCATCATTTGATAAGGAGAGCACTGTAATTCCTGGTCTGCTAGTAGAATGTTCTGCCAGCTTTGCACACACATATTCCTTCTCCATATGCAAAAGCCATAGTCACACATCTGTAATTCAAATGGCCTTCAATTAGTCTAGTCCCATAGAATCCCTCATCACCTTACAAGCCGATGCCTGGCACTCTATGCATATGAAGCGAGGTGGATTGCATTGCGTTACTCGTAAAAGCCTCCCTCTTAAGACAGGGCTGGTCACTATGCACTCTCCTGGCTTTGTATGGGCTTTAATGTGCTGATGTGAGCGACGTATGGCCTCCTCGGGGCCCTCGAACTCGTGACCTCCAGGCTGCTGGCCCAGGCGGGGGCCCCTGGGAGCTCCGTTCTCTTTCCTGACAATAAAGAGGTAAGAAGTGATCATATCAGACGATGAGAGAGTATTATGAAGAAAGGAGAAAGAATGGGATGAGGAGAGATCGATCGGTTTGGGGTTAATTTGACTGGGTTACAGGCCCTGATTTGATGGGTAGGTGCAGGGAGAGGGGTGTACCATGGAGTTTGGTGTGAACAGACGTGGCGTGAATGGTTCTAAGGAAACTGATGCTCACTGGGACCGGCCTCCTAGTGAGGAAGAGGCCTGGGAGGCAATGGAGTCAGGAAGGGCTTCTGACCCAGACAGACCAGGACGGGCCATTTGGGTTTCGGAGAACACCGTTTTTCACACTGGCTTGTGTTGTTTGCAAATTTTCATGTATGTTTAAACCTCTAAATGTTTTCGGTTGAATTATTTTTATGTCCCAACATGGTAGTTCTCTGTGAAGAATATGGCATAACTTACTATTTCTTCATATTTGTGCTTTAACGAGAAGTTATAACAACATAATGAATTCACTCTAAGTAGAAGAAAAAATAAAGACTTCCAGAAAATATCTGAATAGAAAATTACAAAATTACTAACTTCCTAGTTGATGAATATGTAATTAACTTCAAATAAATTCGTCTTATTTTCAAGTGTCACTGGACATTGATAAACAGATAACTATCAAATAAATATCAATTCATACAATTACAATATCAAGAATATGGTGATTGTTAGAAGATAGGCAGAAGCAGCAGTGAGATTTATAGAACAAGGGCTTAAAACCTGAATTCACAAGAACATATGAAGAGATGTTTGAATTCATTAGTAATCAGGGAAATGAAAATCAAGCCATAGCAATAAAGTATTGTGCTCTCATATTTAAGCAAAATTAAAACCAGTAACACCTATTGTGGGAAATTGTGATGGAACTTTGACTCATGGTTTGGGAAAATATATATTTGTATCAGTGTTTTGAAGAATAATATGGCATATCTAGTAAAGTTTAAGAAATGCAGATCCTTTGAGTCACTCTGCTCATAGGTACATAGGTCCAAACCCAGGGAGTTACAAGCAGGAACCTAGAGAGATAGTCTCAGCGATTTAGAGATAACATATATAACGTTCCATGGCATGAATATGTTTCTTTTTTTTTTTGCATCCTACAACGATTTAGAGATAACATATGCCATAGAATGTGATATAGTGATGAAAATAAATGAACTAGCACTGCATATATCAACATAGGTGGCTCACAAACACAACATTAAATGAATAAACCTAGCTTCCAAAGAATACACATGGTGTGGTAGAAGTTATAGAAAGCTTCACAATAGACAAAATCATACTGTATATTGCTCAGGAATATACATAAGTGGTATAGTGCATGGAAATTGAACTATATTGGTTTGTCACAGGAAGAATCATAAAGTTCCAACAGAAGATTTTGAACATTAACTTCTGCCAGTTTGTCAACGACTACCAAATTGATCATCTTCGTATGTTCATGTTCAATAGAACAGAGCCAGATTAGTTCATTTATCTTCATTAATAGCCGATCAAAGAATACTTTGTAACTTTAATTTCAGAAAGTTTCTTTCTTTTTTTTAATTGTTAAATTTATTGGGGGTGACATTGGTTGGTAACAATTAGACAGTTTCCAGGTGCACAAATCTACATGACATCACCCATGCATTGCATTATGTGCTCACCACCCAGAATCAGCTCTCCATCTATCACCAAATATCTGGTGCCCGTTCCCAACTCCCTCCCCTAATTCTCCCTTCCCCCTCCCCACTTACCCTCAGGTAACCAACTATTGAGTGTGTCCATAAGTTTTTGTTCCTTCGTTACTTTCAGTTTTATAATCTACCTATAAGTGAGGTCATATGTTTCCTGATTCTTTCATTTGAAGTAAGAGATTTAGCAAAAGATTTTAACACAATTATAACTTTGTCAGATATTCATAAAACTGCCATTATACAATAAATTCCATAAATTGCAATGCTGTCCATATCATTATTTTTTCAGGGTTGATTTTTGCAACTTTTAAATGATACTGTAGGGAAAGAAAAAAAAACCTCACTGAAGAACTTTAGCATACTACTGAAAATAATGTGGAAGTTCCTGAAAAAATTAAAAATAGAAGTAACATATGATCCAGCAATTCTATTTCTGGATATTTATCTGAAGGAAAAAAAAAATCTAAAATTTGAAAAGAGAAATGCACCCTCATGCTCACTGCAGCATTATATACAATAGCTAAGATATGGAAATAATCTACATGTGCACTGATAATGAATGTAAGAAGATGCTGTATACAGACAACAGAATACTATGCAGCCATATAAAAGCATGAAATCTTGCCATTTGAGACAAAGGTAAAACTTGAGGACATTTGCTGAGTGAAAAAAGTCATACAGAGAAAGACAAATATTGTATGATCTCTCTTACATGTGGGATCTAAAAACAACAGTAGCCAAGCTCACAGACATAGAGAACAGATTGTGGATGACAGATGTGGGGGAAGGGGTATGGGTACAATGGATTAAGAAGGTCAAAAATTTTGACAACTTTCAGAAGTAAAATAGATGTCATAGGGAAATAATGTACAGCATTGACTATAATTAATAATACTCTATAACGTATTTCAAAGGTATTAATATAGTAATTCTTAAAAGTCCTCATCACAAGAAAAAATACATAATTATGTACAATGATGGATGTTAACTGTACTTACCATGCTAATCATTTTGCAATACATGCAAATATGACTCATTATATTGTACACCTAATATGAATGCAATGTTATATGTCCATTATGCCCTAGTAAAAATCGTTTAGCAGAAAATCTAGCATAAATTACTGCTATTTGTTTTTTGTTAAAGTTTTTAAACATTTTCTTTTTGCTCCAAAAATCAGAAAAAAATGATAGCATGAAAGCAAACATTGACATTATACTATTTAATACTTTAAAACAAGTGTTTATTTTTTGCTGGAAACAATCAAGATATTCAAGCATTTTCTACTTAATTTTTTTCTGGCCAACAAAGATCAACAAATCTAAGTCCACAAATTTGGCAACCTAGTTGAAAACGGCAAATGTTTTGAAAGACACAATCCCCCAAAACTCACACAAGAAATAGGCCATCTGAATAGACGTATATCTATTAAAGAAGTTGAATTAATATCTAATGACCTTCCAAGACAGAAAGTGTCAGGCCCAGATGAGTTCACTGCTGAATTACAGAAACATGTAAGAAAGAAATTATCCCAATGTTCTAGAAGACAGAAGCAGAGGGACTACTTCCAAACTCATTCTAGGAGACCAACATTACCCTAACACCCAAAGCAGGCGACAGCATCACTAAGACCAATCTCTCTCACAAACATAGACGCAAACTCAACAAAATATTAGTCATGAAATTCAAAAAAGCATTAGAAATTTATGTACCACAACCAAGCAGGATTTATCTCAACTACGCAAAGCTGGTTCAACAACCAGAGGTCAATTAGCGTAAAGCCATCACATCAAGCAGACTAAAAAAGAAAATTCACATGATCGTATTAATAGAAGCCAAAAAAGACTTTGACAAAATGCAACACATGTTCTTAAAAAAGGACTCCCAGGGGAAGCTGGGATGGCTCAGTGGGTTAAGCGCTCGCTTTGAAACCCTGGGGACTGAGGATCGAATCCCGGCCCCGGCCTGTGCAGACCCATATGCTGAGCTGGGGTGTGCTTCCTGAATGCGATGAGGCCCCAAGTTCAGTTAAAAAAAAAAATTTTTAAATTAAGAAAAGACTCTCAGTAAATAAAAACTAGAGGGGAACTTCCCTCAACTTGATAAAGAACACCTATCAAAGCCTACAGCTAACGTCATACTCAATGGTGAGAAACTCGACGTTTTTCCACTGAGGTCAGGGACAAAGCAAGGACATGCCCTCCCACCAGGCCTTGCAACACGGTGCCAGAAGTCCTTGCTGATGCAATAAGGTTAATTAATTAATTCATTAAAACAAAGCTGAAGAGATTGGCAGCTAAGACATAAAACTGTCTTTGTTGGCAGATGATATGATCATCTACATAAAAAAAATATCTGAAGATGTCAGCAAAAAACTCCTAGGACTAATAAGCAAGTATCACAAGGCTGCAGGGTACAGATTGGGGAAAAAGCATTTGCAAATGACACAAATGGTCCTTAATAAGGACCATTACTCAAAATATATGAAATGCTCCCAACACTCAGCAATAAGAGAACAAATAGCTCTATTAAAACAACGGATCAATGACCTTGACAGACACCTCACCGAGGAAGAGATACAGATGGCAGATGAACACACGACAAGATGCCCCGTGTCTTAGGTCATCAGGGAAACCTAACTTCAAACAAGGAGCGTCTACCCGCCTATCGTAATGGTCCAAGTCAGGACCACTGGCAACACCAAAGGCCAAGGGCGTGGAGCAGCAGGGATCTCTGTCACTGCTGGTGACAAAGCAAAATGGCACAGCCACTTAGAAAGACACCTTTGATGGCTTCTTACAAAACTAAGCAACACTCTTACTATATGACCCAGCATTCATGCTCCTGGGCATTTAACCAAAGGAAAGGAAAACGTATGTCCATTCAGAACCCTGCGCATGGATGTTTATAGCAGCTTTCCTCCTAATTTCTAAATATTCGGAGCCATCCAGGAGCCTGTCAGTAGGTGACTAGATGAATCAACTGTGCTCCCTCCAGACAGTGCCCTATTATCTGACACTCAGAAGAAGTGAGCTACGAAAGCATCGACACATGGAGAAACCTGAAATGCATATTACTAAGGCAAAGAAGCCAGTCTGAGAAGGCTACACACTGTGCTTTCAACTATGTGACGTTCTGGAAAAACCAAAACTATGGAGACATTGAAAAGACCACACCCACCCGTGTGGAATGAAACCATGTCACAGCTGGTGACGTACTTACAACAGTGGAGACGGCTCTGGGTCCGCCCCCTTCTCTCTCTGTCTCCCTCTCTTACCTTCTCTCAAACAATAAAACAAAAGCTTTAAAACAGGTCAGTGGCTGCCAGGGCTTAGGGGGTGACCAGGCAGTGCACAGAGGACATCGAGGGCAGTGAGACGCCTCTGTATGATTCCAGAATGGTGGCTACGTGTCCAAAGCCACGGGATCTACTCCACCAGGAGTGCACCTGAAGTGACCTGTGGATTTGCGTGATGATGATGTGTCAGTGGAGGTTCATTCTTGGTCAAGAATGTACCATTCGGGTGAGTGATGCTGACAACGGGGGCTGTGCCCGTGTGGGGGCAGGAGTCCACGTGAGATCTCTGGACCTTCTGCTCAGTTGTAGGGTAAACCTACAAGTGCTCTAAAAATAGTCTTTTCAAAAGAAAAGAAGCAGAAGAAAGTGACTTCAGAACCATGGAGCACGCTGCAGACGGGTTTCACACTGTGCGTGGTGGTTGAGAAAATGCCACCTTGGATCTGGATGGAAGAAGGGTGAGGACAGGGGAGGAGACGGGTCCTCTAGCCTGACTCTTCGAGGGCGTGGCACGGTAAACGCGTTCCGTGCAAGCTGATCGCCACGTGAGACCAGCGTGGCTCGCGTCCTGACATCCGAGACAGAGCTGGGTGCTTCCTCAGGCCCCATGCGGGTGTCTAAGACCCGCAACAATGGCCTCCGGGAGGGGAAACCAGAAAGCACATTCCGTTTTGCTTGTGAATAAGAGACATCCTGAATGCAAACTCATGCTCTTTGCGACACGCTCCTCGGCTTAGCGTGACCAGAAAGTCGAATGTGTTCATTCTAGATCAAGGAGAGAGTTCCAGCCCATATGGTTCCCGCCACCCCCAGAATCAGGGACAACAGAGCCCGGTGTTTCTTGCCACTTTAATAATTTTGTCCTTTGTGGAGCCCCGCTCACCCCAAAGTCCCCTCACTTCTCCGCAGGCCCAGAGGTCTCCGTGCCCCGCTGTGTGGAGAGGGGAGACGAGCCAGCCATTCCCCACGCAGCATTACACTGAGCAGCAGTTTGGGGTGAAGGTGGAGAGGACCACTGCATTCCGTAACGGTGGCCGGGAAGCCACAGGGAATTCGGCAGGAAGAACGCAAATGCCTGACTTGTGCAGACAGTGGCTGGGGGACCTTGACAGCGTCTGGAACCCAGACAGCTTCTCTCCAGCAGTTGTCGCCGGCGCCCAAGCTGGATGACCGGTTGTTGGTGACCCTGGAGGCTGAGCAAGTCCCCTGCATTCTCAGCAGTGCTGATGGACCCTCCTCCAAGCTCCCCCTCCCAGAAGTGGGGGAGCAGGCGAGTTAGAGGTGTATGGACATAACTGGCAAGTCAAAGGACGCCGCAGCCTACGTGCGGGTCAGGCCCTGGCTCTGCACCCCGTTTCCTCGCCTTTCGTTACCTAAAGGAATCCTCTGCTCCCCTGAAAGCTGTGGTTAAGTATTTTTCTTGATGAATGAGCCAGTGGAGACATCAGTGGTTTCAGATGGGAGTCAGGGGGCACGTGCTGAAGAATACAACACAGGTCACACGAAAACGAGGCCCACAGACGCGTGCAGATGTCAGAAAGCCGCCTTCCCACCAGAAACTACTCGCCTTCCATAGTCGGCCACCTATTAGAGTTCTGCGTTACCAGGACCATGAAGGTTCTGGACCCCCTTTATTTACTTAGGATTGTAGAAAATGGATTGTTTTACACCTGAATACTTTCTGAGTAGCCATCAAAGCTTTCACCTTAAGATGGTAACATTAAGTAAAATATTACACTCGTACCTTCACTTTCAAATACCCTACAAAATAAGGTGTAATGAATGCTTCATGACTCAGAGCCCTAATTGCACCGGCTACTTTGTTGTGCTATCCTTCCACGACGTAATGGCTACTCTGCCCGAGGACGCCTTTATGCGGAGGCTTTGAAAACTTGAGTCTGATGTTTATAATTTTCTGGGCTCCCCCCGACTCCTGTCTCTCTCTGCTCAGAGCTACGCTGCATTGCTTTGTGTATCTCCCCTTTCCAATTCTTAAAGGCGCCACATCCCCAATTATTTTCAGAATGCAGGTGAAGTAAGAGCAAATTAGGGTCCTGAGTGAGCAGCGATAAACTGATTTATAATAAAACACATGACTTCTCAGGTCACTTAGTTCAAAAGACCAGACGAGCGACTGGATTCATTTTCTATCCAAATGTGTGGCTGAGGCCGAGGGGTAAGTGATGTCTAACACGTTGGGTGGGGCTGGGGAAAGTGGTCTCTCAGGGTTTGGGCTGTTGGTATTAACCCTTTTGAAAGGGGATTGAGTAATGTGTACACACTTTTTAATGATGTTAGTAGTATATGGGCCCTTTTGATAGACAACATGTGTCTGGAAAAAGTCCAGCCATTGTCAATATAACGAAACAGTTTGCACAACATCGATGCAACCCGGCAGCCAAGCAGAGTGGACTGAGACGCGTATGAGCAATGACGACTTCACTGGACCATCAGCGGGGGTGCTAGATGCCGTGGAGTGACAACCTGTACTGGGTAGCTGTTGCATTTACAATGACTGAGCAAATAGAACAACAAATCTGCATCAACTTTTGCATTAAGCTTGAACGTACCCCCGCAGAAACTGTTCAGGTGACTCCCAGCGCTCTCCAGGATGATGCAATGAGTGCCACGCAAATAAGTGGGGCGCCAATGCTGCAAAGGTGGTTGAGGACCTGTCAAAAGAGACCCCTGTTCCGGAAGACCTGCAGCAAGTGGAGCTCCTGAGGACGTGAGCGGGCTGCAGTCAACGAGGAGGGGCGATTGGCCGCGCGAGAGCCAGAAGCTGATCTGACGATTCCAGAAACGACGGCGTCCGAGATTTTGACGCGAAATCTTGGCATGAAATGTGTCAAGGCGAAATTTGTTCCACGGTTTCTACTGCCAGGGAAGATTCCAACAAAAGATTTGCAGAGTTCTGAACAGTGGAAGAGACACTGGAAGATTGGGTGAGGTCTCAAGTGCCTACTTTGGAGGGGACTGAGGTGTCACTGTCCTCTGTACAAACATTTCTTGTATCTTGTATGTTCTTTCATAAATGCCCTAGTTTTCATGTTACAGAGCTGGATACTTTCTGGACAGACCTCATATCCTCACTCATATATGGAGAAGAAATATTAAAGTAAGATGTTCAATTTCAAAATGAAATACTTCTCGGGAAGACATTTCATGCATGAAATGACCATCGTGCACCTCTATTCATGATAGCGTGGTTTATAACAGCAAAGAGGGCCATGAACAACCTAAATATCCCAAACAGGGGACCACAGTTCATCTGCATAACAGAATGGCAAGCAGCGCAGACGTGCTCATGTACCGATGGGGTGCGTGGAGAAGGTGGCGAGGCTGCTGGAAACCCCACGGTGCGTCCATGTGACCGGAGTTCGGTCCTCACTCTCCTGTCGGCAGCGGGCTCCCCTCTCCGCAGTGACTCCAGGGCCTCAGCTCTGAAGGACCGTCTGATTACCGGTGCTGGGCTTACCGGGTGCCCATCTCGATTTCCTCTCCTCGTCTGCTCCCACTGCCCTGTACAGCCGGTCACAGTCCGCATCCAGCTGCCAGGATGGGCCACAGCACAGTGGACACCCTCCTGCGTCCCAAACCCCTGATCTGAAAGGTCGCGTGGCTTCTCCTCACATCCGAGGAGGCTATGAACTGGGCCGCGGGGCTAGCGGCGCTCTGAGCCCTGACCGCTCGCCCTCACGGGGAGTGTGCTGCGTGGACCACGACCTCCCACCACCGTCCCTGAACATACCGCTATGTGAACACAGCCGGCGCGCCACGTCTGTGTCACTGTGTGTCTGAAGAGATCAGACGAGATCGGGCGTGTTCAGGGTGGTATGGCTGTGGACACTGTGTCTACACAGAGGGAGACCATACATGTGTATTGGATGGGGTGGGCATTAAAAGATCTAGTAACCATGGTTTCCTAGGGAAAGGGGCCTGGGAACTAGCAAACAGGAGAGGAGGCAGAGGGACGCTTCGTTCTGTACCGGCCACACATCTGGTGTGCTAAAGATATTGCTGGATGGAGTGACCGATTCAGAACAACTCAAGTAGGACAATGATGGAATGCTGGCCATCTAGACAGAGGAAGCGTGACTTCCACAGTGTAGATGCGTCAGTCTCAGGGCCGCCATGTCCCACAGCCAGTGGCTGAGTGGTTGTGGTCATGTGGGAGCCCCGTCGGGAGCAGCAGCCCTGAAGACAGGGGACAAAGGGCAGGTGAAGATGGACCAGAAGTGACGTCATTATGGGGAAAGCTACATCTCTTTGCTCAGAGTAAAGATGCCCAAGTCTATGAAGAGAACACGTCACCTTGCACAGTCTGTGAACTCTACACACACAGAGCAGGTGTGTTTTTATAGTTTTGGGGGGCACATCGATGATTCTGGTTGGCACTGGGGAATGGGGACATCTTCATCACAGAGAATAGAGCACAGATGTCACTCCCCATGAAAATGTTCCTCACAGCCCTGGACTGTGGGTTTAGAGGAAGAAGCGCATCTAAAGGTGGGGATTACAGGAAGGAGGGTGTCTTTAGGCCACGAAAGAAGCCGAGCTGACTGCCTGCTGTCTACAAGGGACGATGCCCGGAGGAAGTCCCGTCTCATGAGTGTCAGGCGTCCACTGGGAGGAGGGTTACGGATGGGAAGGCTGCCTGTGGCCGGAGCACAAACTCCCGGGACGCCAGCCCCCCGACCCCTTTATCCTGTGACCAGTTCCTCCCAAAGGCCAGCGGTTCTCCTAGGAGAAAGGTGTCAGCAGAGCGGGAGCAGGGCACGGTCCCCACAGGGACGCTCTGGACGTGTA
This sequence comes from Craseonycteris thonglongyai, assembly GCA_004027555.1. Classification (NCBI taxonomy): domain Eukaryota; kingdom Metazoa; phylum Chordata; class Mammalia; order Chiroptera; family Craseonycteridae; genus Craseonycteris; species Craseonycteris thonglongyai. Next base: position 23,789 of record PVKE010003496.1, read on the forward strand.
TGGAGACGCGCTGGGAAACGGGACAGGGCGAATGCACGTCGCTACTTGGCTAAAGCGTGGTTCTGCCGTGGAGTCTTAAGAAGAGTGGCCGCTGCTCGTGGGCATTCAGCCGCCCAAGCCAATCGGGACTGTGCTGTCATTGCCTCTCACCCGCCCTTTCCCACCTCCCCAGTGTCTCCGTGAGACGCATCACGCTCTTAAAGGCCGACAGAAGACGTGGGCTCCTCCCTTTGCAAAGCACCTTGTTTCGCGCTCCTGGTGAGTGAGGTCGCCATTGGCATTTTCAAGCACTTCTGGCGCTCCCGGGGGAGAAAAATATCTCAATTTATAGGATCAATTACCATAAATGTTATGATTAAAAGTATAGACTTCTGCTTTCCAGGTACTTTGGTTTCAGGCTCCCATAAAATGATAAACACAGTATAATCAAAGCTGCCGTTACCTCTTTTGTCAAGAAAGTCCTTAAATAAAAACCAACACTTACTATTACACCGTTTCATAAAATGAAGCGATTATGACTCCAAAAAAACCCTGAAAGTGAATGATATCAAAAGAGAAAAAAAGATAGTTCCTATTTTTAAATTTCAAATGCAAACAATGTTTACCTTAAAAATAAATTCCTGACATTGTATGACATGCCTTTTGTTTTCTTGATGTAAGTTTGTTATTCTGTTCTCGATTTGTCGATCTACATCCAACCAGTGCAGTAGGAAGGGCAGCGGAACGTTTGACTTCCTCCATGCCAGATCTCCAGTTTTGTTCACCTCCCCTGTCATGACGGTCTGTTCACACTCATTCCCTACGTCAGCAAGGACTGGCAGATGCGCTAGGACACGTTCTGTCCCTAGTAATCTCTTTTCTCTAAGTGTCTGGCTCCTGAAAAATTTCCTACCTGTCAATATCTCAGTCATGTATGTGGCGATCTGATGTCCCAGAAGAGATTTTTTTCGAATCTCTGCCCATCAGATGCATAGAAACAGATTTCTTTATTATTATTATTGTTTTTGGAGAAGGTGAGAGAGAGGAGGGGAGAGGTTCCAGAGCCGTCTCCATAGTTGTACATCATTAGCTGTGACGTGGTTTCATTCCACACAGGTAGACGTGGAGTTGCACAGGGCGGGAACTGAACTGGGAGCCTTCCACATGGAAGGCAAGAACTTTTGCCACCATCCTGGTGGTTACTAGTTGTGCCCAGTTCAGTATTTGGGGCTGGGATTCAATCCCCAGACCTTGTGGTTGCAAGGAAAGCGCTCAACTTGTTGAACTATCCCGGCCTCTCCTAGAAACAGAATTCTATGTGTTGTCTTTACTCCAGTGTCTTCTAACACTACTGCTGTCTGGAAATATTTCTGTATAAATATGTTAGGTCTTTTCCCCATTGCCTACGATAACTACTTCAAACACTTCCTGTGATCTAAAGCTTCTTGACAGCCCCCACCTACTACCCATATCTCTCCATACTGTCTTTCTTTTCCAACAGCCTTGAGAGTTAACGAGGCTCTATGTCAATCACTGCCTTGCCTTTACCATCAACTATCATATCCACCCGATACATGTCCAACCCCTGATTAATGCAACTTCCAGTTTCTCTAATTACTCAGCAACAGCCTTTGTCATCGGATACTGCTAGGGAAAATTAAGTCAAATTAGAGGACAATGTTTGCCACATCTCTATTTTTGTTCTCCCAACCCCTATTTTCTTCCAGCCACATATCTTCCTATTTTCTGCCAGATAATGTCACTTCTTACTTTCTAAAGAAAATAGAGACCCTTTGACAGTGAATCTCTTAACTTCAAATCATCCTACCCATTTCCCATATATAAGGAATCTTCCTCGTTTTCATCTATATCTGTGGTACAGAATTCTATCAAACCTGACCTCAATGCCTGTTCTCTCATGTCCATATCTTCACATATCTTTCAGTCACTCTCAAACTCATTCATTCATTCATTCATTCAGAAAATATCTTCTGTCCCTGGGATTGTATGAGGCACTGACAGCTTGAGGAAATTCAGTCCCTGCTCAGAACAACGCATTCAGCGGCAGGACAGAAGCAAGCACATGGCCAGTTATGATGTAGGGAGTTTCATGAGGGCCGTCCCCAGTGCCTGGCTTTCTGGTGACACCAATGTACTGATGGCCACTCTCTTAAAACAATCAAAAAGGTACACAAATTGTCAGGGGGCCAAATTCTTCTAACAATTCTAAGTCTCCTTACTAGCTCCTCTCCTCAGGTTTCACTAAGGTATCTGGGTGCTCATGGCAACGTCAAGTTTGACTGGGTTCCCGTAACCTTAGCTTAGAATTCTTAGTGCGAAAGCAAGGGGCAGGTGTGACGAAGAAGCCGTGACAGGGACGTACTCCAGGCCATTTGAGTCGTGTGGGCAGTGAACCCTCCCAGTTACTGAACTTCAAAAGCTTCCTCCTTCAACACAATTAATCTGATTTCTTCGTGGTCAAGGTTTGAAGTGTGGAGTGCTCACACTTTGAAAATAATGTGATTAAACAGTGACCCCTGACCTGTTGCTCCACCTTCTGAGTCCTAGCAAAAGTTTAACTGACTTGCACAGAAAAGGTGTGACCCGTGTGTCCCAGCCATTTGTGCATGCATAGGTGTGTATGAGTGTATACACACTCACATGCATGCACATGACACACACGTGTGCATTTGCACATACACACATTCGCGCGCACATGTGCATATGTTTATATCGTTGCTCTTTTTACCTTGGACTTGAGGTAAAGAATGATTTTTTTTCACCAGAAAGGGTGCAGGGTGCTTCCCGCAGTCAGAACACAGCGCTGCACACACAGCACAACTGACACGGGGTACCCAGAGGAGCTCGCTCCAGTTCACAGCAAGAGCCTCCATCAGCCGCCAGTGCAGGGACAGCCACTGAATAGGGGCTATTGAACAGATTGGTTCATCGGAAACCTCAGACTGACTGCAAAATACATGTCTTCATAGAGGCTAGAGATCTAAGGGGAGATCACCCCTGAGGGGGGCGGGCCCCGAGTTCAAGGGCGAGTAGCCTTAGAGAAGACAGAAGACACAGAGAAGAAGGCCACAGGACGATGGAGGCGGGGACCAGAGGGACCCTGTCATCACAAGGTGGGGCCACTGAGGACTGCCAGCAGTCCCAAGAGGACGGAAGAGGAAGGAAGGACCCTCCCTAGCCTCTCTGGAGGGAACGTGGCCCGTGACACCTGGATTGTGGACGTCTGGCCTCCAGATTTCTGAGAGAAAAGACTTGTGTCGCTGGGAGACATTGGGTTTCTGTCTGGTTAAGGTCTCCCCGGGAACCTGCACAAGACAGGCCGGCATTTGCAGCAGCCACTGAGGGGAAGTCAAGCCTGTGACAAAATCACTCCACGGACGAGGATTTGACACTTGCAGGTTCTTCTGGGAGCAAAGCTAAAACTCTTAGCTAGTTTTCAGTAATGAGAGCCTCAGAGCGACAAGCGGCCAGCCTGCTCTGTTGGCGTCCGGTGAGCAGAGGACAGCAAGAGCAGGTCCCGGACTGGGCAGGAGAAAGACCCAGAATGTTGCTCAAGTACCCACAGAAGCGATGCCCTTTGTGGACCGTGACGTATTGACGGGGGTGAGTCACGAAATAGAAGAGGGGGGAGGGCCGCCAGGTTCGCAGGAAGAAGTCAGTGGGTTGAAGTGAGTCCGTCCAGGGCAGCAGTGGGGGTCCACCGCCTGGAGAGGTGGGACACGGACACGATGGTGGATGCTTTGCTTTCTGGTGCCCACCAAGGGGACCCGGCCGGGCCCCCCTGAGGGTCTCACCCCCTCTTGTAGCCCCCACTTATTTGCACATTCCAGCTTTGAAGGACACTCCACAAGGGTGAACCTGCCAAAGATGAAAAGCCCGTGAGCGCCTCCCGATGCTGCTGGGAGGTCTCCTCACTTGATGTCGGGCCCAGCCAGCTTCTGGGGGGCCCTCTTCTGCTTGCTGTGGAGAAGTGGGGTTCAGTCACCAGCTCCCATCGCTTGTGGGCCGCTGAGAAACTGGGCTGAGTCGCCGCTACAGCGCTTGTGGAGGCGGCTGACCCAGACCCACAGTGAACAGCACGCTGGTGTGACTTCGTCGTCTCGGGGAAGCTTCCTGTCTTCACGGGAGTGTCTGGATGGATGACAGTCATGATGCACACGAGGGCTGCCCGCAAAGCATCCGGCCAGGTAACCGCCCCGTTACACCGACCACGCGGGGGTTTGCTCCGGACAGCCTTCGCATGTGTGTGCGGTGCTGCATGACTGTAATCCTCGCCCCGGGTGAGCATCGACTACTAATGAGACGGATGCTCAGTGTGAGCCGACCCCGGTCAGCCTCTACCAGGGCCAGCTGCGGGGGGCGGGCAGGAGGCCTTTCGTGTCCGCGACGTGACATGCTGACTACAGCCCTGCTGTGAGGTCAGTGGCGCGGACCCCCTAACTGTGTCCCTGCCACTTCCTCATGACGTAATCTTAGAACACAAGAGTGCCCTGTGTCAGTAGTCTCATCTCCAAATTAGAATGCTATTTGGTGACTATTGCTTTTCTGAGAATGAAAGAATGACTCTCAAGCACTTAGTGGGTCCTCAAAATATACCACGTTGTTCATGTCCGCATATGTCGGGGGTTCCTGCAGGCATGCCAGGACATGGGACATGTACCCCAAGAGCAAGGGAGAAAGCAGACAGCCCCTCGCAGCCCAAGAATGCCCCACCTGGAAGTGACAGGTCTCTTCGCTGTCTCCTGTGTTTATGTGGACAATGCACGTTCGTTCGCAGTCCCCGCAGAAGACCGGCTCTGTCCCGATGGTGGGCTCTGCCCCAGAGCCCGTACCAGCGCCAGCACCTGTGCCCACTGTGCCTGAAGTAGAGAGAGCCACCCTGCTCAGGAGACACTGCCAATGCCAGTCACATGCCCTCCTCTCTGCAGCCCCATGGGGCAGGACAGCCACCGATCCCGGGAACCCGCCACCCCTCCGTGAAGAGCGTCACCTCCAGCCCATTGCTGCTCCTGCCAGTATTGTGACTATCTCAATATTCACGTAGAGCACTCGTGCTCAAATGTCACCACAGAGACCCTCAGGGAGCCACCAGCATGCAGCCAGTGACATTGTGACCGAGCTACACACACACCCCCATCATTTAGGTTAGGAGCCGTGGACTCCTATGCTTTCTTTCTTATTCCATTCCATCCCATTTCTTCCCATCCCATTTCTTTCTGCTCTACTCTTCTAGTTAAAAAAAAAAAAAAAAAAAGGCAATATTCATTCTATGGACCTGTGGCCTAGAAATGGCTCTAAGCTGAAATTTGAAAACACCCTCACAGGTGACACGTCTGATGTCCTGGTCAATCGGGTCCATGCCTCTTCCTCGAGGGCGGCCTTCCGCTCCCCTGAAAGCAGACGCCTGTGTCTCAGTCCAGCCCTACCTGCCCCTGAGCTGTGGCAGGGGCACCGTAACTCAGTGTGATGCAGAAGGGCACCCGGCTCTGCTCTCCTGCCACCAGCTGGGAACCTCCGCGCTTCTTCCTTTCCGCTGGAGGCAAGTCCAGCCTTACGTTGCTCAAGGCCAAGTACGTAGAGTCACTTTAGGTTCCTCTGTGTCTTCCACATGTGCAGTAACCAGCTCCCACTGGTTTTTGTCCTGAACATCCTGTGTCCTGGGGACCCTTTGGTCTCAAGCAAAGCTGATGGCTGTCACCCTACCGGCTTCTGTATTCTGCTCTGTGAGCTCTCACCTTCAGCAGGACGACGTATTTCCTTCCGTGTTGGTTCATTGCCCCCTGCCCCTGTGAATGACACTCCATGAGGACTTCTAATTCAGGCCTGGATCCCAGGGCTTAGAGCAGTTGGGACATAGCAGCCACTCTGTACATACGTGTAGAACCAGTCCATCTGTTGTCTCTGCTCAATACTGTTTCAAATGTCTCAGGTCCCGTTGATGTTCTCTGTGCCTTGTCTACCCTGTGGCATTCGAACACCTTGTGGACATCCCCAGAACCTTAGGTGAAAGAGGCAGGCAGGACAGCTCTGTCGCAAGGTTCCTGTTGTCCTCTGACCTCTGTAAGACCCGGGGATGGACATAGAGGAGGCCCTGACCCCAAACCCAGAGCCAGTTGAAGTTGCTGGCTGAGCATACAGTGATCCCTCGTTTTTCGCGGTTAATGGGGACCAGAACCTTCCGCGAAAGCTGAAAAACCGCGAAGTAGGATTTGCCCCTAGGAATTTTCTCATGGGTCGATGTCGCCCCGGAAACCCATCCCGCGCCTTTATGAGAGCCCGTGGGATGGACTCTGAGTCAGCTCATCTCTTTGTCTGACATGCAGGGATCCTTCTCTCTCGCGCATCCACATGAAACAACGCTCCTTTCCGCCATGTGGCTGCCGACATGGTTGTATTTTTTCATTTTTAGTTTTTGATGAATATTTTGGGGAAACCCGCGAAGCACTGAAGCCGCAAAACATGAAGCGCAAAGTGGCGAGGGGACACTGTATTCTGAGCATGTCCCTGTTTTGCCTCCCATCCCCCCTCAGAGGTCTTTTAATTGTGTGTCTATGTCTGTCTCTTCCCCATTGGGAAGAAACTTTTTTTTCTTTTTACAATTTATTTTTATTGTGTTTTGACAGAGAGAGACAGAGAGAAGGGGGAGGGCCCAGAGCAGGCTCCATAGTTGACATTAGTTTCCATATAGTTTCACTCCACAGGTGGGCACGGGGCTGCGCAGGGCAGGAACTGGGCCGGGAGCCTCCCACATAGGCCCCGGCAAGAACTGAGCTGGGGGCACAGCCCAGCTCAGCATGTGGGTCCGCCTGGGCCGGGGCCAGGATTCGATCCTTGGTCTCTGGATCTCAACCCTCTGAGCCATCCCGGCTTCCCCAGGAAGAAACTTTCTAGGAGGAGAATGCTCTGTCTTTGTCACCCCAGGAGCCATCATGGTGCCTTACAAACAGCATTCCTCTAAGGACACACTATTAAACAATATTTTGGAAAAGAAAACTTCAGCACCAGAGTGGCAGAGCTTACTGGGAGATTGCTCCTGGGAACTAAGGGGACACGGCTGGTGAGCGCTGTTTTGGAGGCGGGAGCTGAGCCTGGCAGTTGCTGGGAGGGCCTGGGTTTGCCCAGTGGAGCTGCACTCACCACACAGCTCCTTCCTTCCGGCTGCAGCGAAGGGCTGTTCAGCCCAATGAGCCTCCAGGGACCTCGGATTTGCTCCTGTAGATATTTAGACCATACTCTACAGTAGGAATAACACATAATTCATGACACAGCGGGGAGTCACTCTCCAGAGGTGGGTCCCTGCCTCCCGCAAAGGTTTCTATTATAAGAATGGCTGTTGCAGGCTTGTTCTCAAAGAGCAAGAACCAAGCGCTTTGTCTAGAAAGGTTCCTCTCGGTGCCCAACAAGAAGGCATGATAGAAATTGAGAAAGAGGGTGACTCGGTGTATAAGCTCCATGCTGGGCAGACAAGGGGCTGTCCCCACAGATACACTCTGGGCACTTTTTTTTTTTTTTTGTACTGGTAAAAGAAGATGGTAGTTGGCTGTTCATTTTATAGGCAGAAAAAAAGGATATTGTAAGGAATACTTGTTCTACAGCTCTCAAAAGAGTTTTGCAAGAATAAGGGAACTAAGGGCATGCTAGTATTTGGTTGTGAGCTAGTTATAAACCAATACTACATTTTCTTAATACATGACACTTTAATCATTTGTCTTTGATTCAATCAGTCAAAAAAGTCATCCTGATAGATGACTGGATAAAGAAGTTGTGGTACATTTATACAATGGAATACTACTTGCCAATAAGAAAAGATGGAATACAGCAATTTGTGACAACATGGATGGACCTTGAAAACATCTTATTAAGCAAAATAAGTCAGACTGAAAGCATCAAGAAACATATGACCTCACTTATAGGTGGAATATAAAACTGAAAGTAACAAAGACACAGAGACTCATGGACACAGTCAATAGTTTAGTGGTTACCTGAGGGGAAGGGGGGAGGTGTGGGGGAGAGATGGGGGGATTAGGGAGGGGGACTCCAACACACGGTGATGGAAAGTGAGCTGATTCTGGGTGGTGAGCACATAATGTGATGCATAGACGATGTCATGTAGAATCATACACCTGGAAACAATGTAATTGATATCAATTAATGTCACCCCAATTAATTGAACAATGAAAAAAAAGCCATCTAACAGATAACTTAACTGAGAAGTAATGTGCAAGAAATTGTGAAGGACGGAATTGTGTAAAAATGTAGCTGCAGCCCGCAGGGAGTTTACAAGCAAGTAAGAAGAGAAGACATGGATGCACTTAACTCCAATTACAGGCAGAAAGTTGGGCAATTACAATCTTTACTTCAGGTCCTGGGTATGTGACTTTATGCTGACCCTTCATGCAAAACAAACAAACAAAAAAATCCCCCCTAAAAACGCGAGGGGAGTGTATGATGGTGTAAAACTGTATTTAAAATACTTCCAAATGCTTTAACATTGTGACAGTATATCCCGCCAGTGTGGGCATGCACACGTAATCTAATTTGCTCTTACTCCTGTGTATTCACTACCACACGCACGTAGGAAGTGCAGTGTATGTATCGGGTTCTATGCAGGGCGGTTGGATGCAAACTACTGTGCATAGTGCCGTCTGTGCGAAGCCGTGGTTGAGTACGTCCCTGTGATGCGATCTTGAACATTGGTGGCGTAGGCGCTACGTGGGAGAGACAACACCGTTAGCGGGGTCTCTGTGGGGAGGGCAAGCTGGAGCTGCTCTCATGTAACGCTAATCCAGACGTTGTCTAGTGTTCACAGGACCATTTCTGGGGGTCAGGCCTCGAGTCCGAAGCCTTCCATTCCGTGCAATATTCATGTATCACAGTGACTCTGAATCGAGCACGATTATCCACAAGGTGAAGGAGCTGAGGCTTGGGAACGTGAAAGGAGGTGCCCAAGTCAAAACAGGTGACATCGGGAAGGAAGACCAGATCTGATGACTGTGCTCTTATCAGCGCTCATGTGTCCCAAAGGCCAGGCCCTTAGTTAGCCCTGGTCACGGGAGGACATGACCGCAGACCCCGGGAATGTCCCCGGAGAGGCTCTGCAGAGTAGGGACAGCAGCTGGCAGTCCGTCCACCTTCTGAGGTAAGGAGGAGGGTCTGCTGAGCGCCGAGGCTGATCTGGGGCTCAGGAGTTTGGTCTCCTGTCACCTTGACCATCATGGGTAAACCCGGCACGACTTGAAATGACAACACAATTAGGCTTGCGTGTTCCGAGGAAGCATCTCACGTGTGCCCCGTGGGCCGGGGAGCCTTGGCCAGGTGAGCTCAGGGGGCACCAGGCGCTGACTGGGACGCAGAACAACGAGGGGCCGCAGCTCTTGTGGGCAGGGGTGCAGTTTCCCATAGACTCGCGCGTTCGCCCTGCAGGCTCGCATGGAGCCGTGTAGACCCCTGTCATCCCGCAGATGGACGAGCCAAGCCCGACGCGGCTGTGTAGACCCTGGAAGCTGCCGAAGACGGTAGTGAGTGTGCTCAGTTCCCCGGCTTCAGTGATCATGAGTAAGGTGACCAGATGTTAACATTGGTAAAGTGGGACACCATGGACCGGGGGGAGGGGGTTCTTGATGAAAAATTGGGTCTATCTCCCGCCGTTCCCTAGCTTGTCGTGCATTCTTTCCAAACATCGGGACTTTTATAAAACTCCACGGGACGCAGGACAAATTGTTAAAAATCAGGACTGTCCCGCCAAAAGCGGGACGTCTGGTCACCTTGATCTTGAGTCATCTAACTGTTCTTCTGGCGCCTCTCACGTAGCGGGTCCTGACCGCAGGCATGTGGATGCGGGGGCTGGGGGCTGGGGCCAGTGCCTTCCTCAGCCTCCTTCCCTGTCACTCCTTCTGCTCCCTGCTGTTTTCCCCTCAGGGCTGCATGACACCAGATTTTGCAGCAGGGCTACTGAGCTATGCAATAATAAGTGTGCATTTTTCATCTTTACCCCATTAAACTTTATAATCAAGTATTTCATTTGTCTCTGTCACAGATGGGTATTATCCACTTTCGCAGTTTAAATTTCTTCCCTTTATCAGATGCTCAGGGCGCTCAGCAGTACGTTATTCAGTGCGCCGTGAGACGCTGTCTCAGGAAACCCCAGCCCAGAGGGCGTAATCTTAGGAGGCCACCGCGCTGTCCCCAGAGGGGCCCAGGGTCAAGGGCCACCTTGCTGTGGCCAGACCTGAGGCAGCCAGCGTCACAGACAGGGCAGCTTGTGTCCTCCTTCTGACATGTTTTCAGGTGTAAAATACCTCGCAAGAGCACTTGTCTCGTTCTTTGAGCATTAAATGAAATGATTGTAAGATAAAGTATAATTAAATTACTTTACGTTTTATTTTTAAAGCAAATGTTAGGGAATAAGATGTCTGTGTATGAAGCAACCTATCGTTGGGTGTCGTGAACTTGTAAAGTGGTGCTAGTAGCTAATTCTTTTTTACTTGTCCAGAGCGTCTAGGAAAAGTTAGCAAAATTCAATGGCAAACTCAGAAGTAACCACTCGTGTTGACCACATGTGTGGCACAGTGTGGCCCTTGCTCCTGGTCTTGGCAAAGCAGGCGAGACCAGAGCTGGCTGTTTGGTGCTTTGGGAAGCCCTGTTCACAACGTCCCTTTGCAGCGTAGGAAGTACTCACTGAAGCACATTTCTTCTGGGAGTATTTAATAGATGCCAACTGTTTTCTGCACCCTTCTGCCAGAGATCATCACGTGTGTGCAAGGGAAATGGCCACCAGCATGTGTAGGTAGTAAGGACACTCTGGCTCAAACGTTCTTTTCCCCAATGCTCACATACATCAATGGTGAGACATTAGATGCATCGGCGTGTTGTGTTGTCCATGTCACATAAGTAGACACTGTTGCCAACACTGTCGATGTGGATTAGGCTTAACCTGCACTGAGGCAAAACTGCATCCCAGTAGGATTTCTCCAGACACACCTGCTGCTACCCTCCCACACACTTTTAAGTGACACCCCAGCAATGTTGACAGAATGGGCAGCGCTGTTTTCTCTCCTGGGTCTGCCCTCTGGGATGCTGTCACTCCCCATCATCACGCTGATGGCCACCATTGTCCTCCCATGAGCAGCGTAACCCACGTCCCCTCTCCCGCCTGGGCAGGTCCCCGCTTCCCAGCGTTGGGCTCTGTTCACAAACTCACAGTCCGGTTTCGGAGGCGGGGAGGGGCCCCGAGCAGCTATGGGAGCAGATGGCTGACCCCGGGTGGTGGGAATTACACATTCACAGGACAGGAAAACCTCTGGCTGGCGCTGGCAGTAAAGAAGGACTCTTGGTTCCCTGATCTGATGAGCAGAGAACATGTGCTTTAGAATTGGGGGGATTTGTATAATAATAAATTCTGCAAACCTGAGAATTTCATCAGATTCGCTTCCATCAAGAGTGGCTTCCTTGCTCGTTAGAAACCAGAATTCTTACTGTGTTCTGCGTGTTACATTAAGCCAGGAACTGAAGTCAGGCTTTCGCTCTTAACTACAATGTCAGGAAAGAGCAAAACAGCCTTCAATGTGTTCTGCTCCTGGGAAATCCTTTGATTTGGGGGCGGGGGGAGGGGTGTAAGGAGGGTGATTGAGGTCTGCCACCCCAAAATAAAGCTTTCGGGGGATATTGAGTATTTTAAACTGATGAATTTTAAGAAACAAGAGATGCAAGAGAAAGCTTTGCCCTTCCCCAAAACGCCTGAAGGAAGCGAGAGGCGCTGCTACAGGAGGGTGGTTATCATCAGGGCCGCAGTAGTTCAGTGCAGACGGGAGGACCCTATAGCCGGCGCCTCTGATCTAAGTCCTCTCTGTCGCATTGTTAAAGGTGGCCTGGCAAACACTGATCGGCCAAGCATGTGCTTTTCCGTCACCGTGAGGGCGTCTTCTGCCTCCTTGAAGCCCATGCCATGACCAGCCCCCCTGTTCTGCTTAGCTCAAGACGGCCTGTAAGCCACAGGCCTCCAGTCCTCGGCCCGGAGTCTTCGGGATCCCTGTGCGTGCACCCACAACGCAGTTGGGGTATGTTCTCCTATTCGTCTGTCTCGTGTCGATGTGATTACTAGACCAGCCAGAAGAACGAGTAGACAACGAGGGAAAGGCTTCTTCGTGCCACCTAGGAAAAGCCACCGGTCCTGCCCCGGCTTGCAGCTGCTGTGCCTGGGGTAAGCGCAGGGCCTGGCTCGGGGCTGGACGCCCTGCGGGTGAGCAGCGCTGCCCACGGGGACCGCCGATGCCTGCTCGCGCCTCCGGGTGCCTGCCCCTGGTCTAGCCAGCCAGCCACAGTGCCCCACGCACTCTGTCCCTCGGTCTGGGTGTTCAGCAGCCCAGGCAGGTGCAGAGGCCGCCCCGGACAGTCTATGTCACCAGGTCTGATGAAGCATTGGTTCCTTGGACAAATTCTGGTGTGGATTCACTCAAATGCAGTCAGAAGGAGATGGGGGATTCATCCCATCCCAGGATCTGAGGGTCAGAAAGGGTTCCTACCACAGGGACCCCGACTTCCCCTGCAGCGAACTCTGCTCCGAACTATCCCATTCTTCCTTGCAACCTTCAGACAACAAGGAGCGCTACTTGTTTAAGCAATGACTTTAGATTTTAGGAGGAAATAGATAATGAATTTGTTTCTAAAGTTTTAAAGTTTCTTGCATAATTGTGTCCCCCACTGGTATATTTATTTTACGTGAGTGATCTGTGTCTAACAAATACCTGGGGTTTTAAATAGGAATTTTGTAAAGCACCATTTACTTTAGATAACAAATTTTCATTTCCAATTTCTGTGTAACATTATTCAGAAAACGGTATTGATATGTGGGGGCTTTGAGGGTGCATCTGGGAGGTTCTCAGCAGCATAGAACACACTAATGCTTATGTCCTCATGGTATAAGCCTTTGAAAACCATGATCCGGGCCCCCAGTGCGGATTCTGGGTGTTTGCTGTAGCCTCTTCCTCACCTTGGCGTCTAGTCTCCCCGTACACCTGTGTTCTCTTTAGACACCAAATGCCAATGTAATCAGTTGACCAGACAGAAGCCATTCTCATGACAGCTCAGTGGATTGTCTCATGAAAAAGAATAACCCAGGAGATCTAAGCAGCTGGGCCATCTGGGAGGTACTATAGCCCACACTACTCAATCCTCAAAAGCTGTGGGCTTCCCAGCCCTCCGGAAACAGAGGGCAGGAGACAGTGTAAGACACGAACCACAGTGGCCTCTGCTACTGTCTCTGGGCGACTGGAGGTGGGGGTGTCGCAGAGACAAGGGCTTTCTGCATGGTCTTTATGAGAAGCGACAACCAAATCATTAACCCCTCTATAAAAATAAAATCATGCTCTGTGTTCACAGTTACGCTAGTTTAGTCTCTATAGCCAGAAGTAGTCCGTCACGTGGGTGCATTCACATACGCCTTCTCTCATAATAAGAAGCATCTCGTGTAAGAGAAAGAACACGCACGTGTCCTGGAGAAGATGTCCCAAAATGAGAGCTGAGGGTGCTCCAGTGATCACAGTGGGGAAGACACGGTCTGCCTTCTCTTGCTAAATGTTCTGATTTGGTTTCGGTTTCAGCAAGACGTCTGAGACCATCGGCTCCTCCTATGATCACCAAAGGCAAGCGTAAGAGCAGGATGGGGCCTTAGAAAGCAGCCCCTCTCATTTGAAACCATGCTTGGGTTCTGAAGAACAGGCTGCCAACAAAGCATTGCGCTGCATTCAAGTCTACACCGGTGCCGGCACTGAAAAAAATCACTGGTAGCTTTCAAAACGTATTACCACAACACATTCTCACGTTGCCTACAGCATTTCCACGTCCCCTCCTTTTAGACTAACCGCAGCAATGACATCAGATTTCTTTCCACAAACTTTACATGAGAAACCTGCAAATGATGATAGAGAAGACATTGCAAAGTGAACAGTTATTTTAGCCTTGCAAATAGGGTGTCAGCATGTCTTTCTTTCTTGATACATCTCAGGATCCAAGCACTACAAGGGATATAGGAAAAGTGATTTCATCCCATTTTCTGGCTTTTGGGTACAACTGTTCCTCAGGATTGCCGCCGCACTTGTACCATGTCCTATGGAGACATAGCCATGGGTTACTAGGTGAATACTGTAATTCAGACAATTAGAGCAGCAATCTGTTACAGAGAGAGACAAAAGGGAAATCAAGATCAAAAGGCAGTCCTTGGTCTGCAATGCAGCTGCTGTTTTATAATATAGTGTATTAACAGGAAATTTGAGGGATAAGAAGTTCAGGGGATAAGGAAACAGCTTCCTTTAAAAAGATCGTTTATTGCTCACAGTTCCCAAGAGAAGGGGCCTGCCATGTCACGTGGGGGTACACGAGAAAGAACCTGGTCAGTCACGAGGTGAGAGCTGGGGCGGTGGGTTCTGGTCAAGAGCGTTCACTGTGGTGTCTTCAGGAAGGACCCAGTGAGGAAGGGCAAGCAGGCCGAGGGTCCACTGGTTTGAACAGCGTCCATGGGCTCTAGGACCCCGGAGCTACTCCCAGGTGTCTGGTCCCTGGCCTGGGAGGGATGAGGGGGGACCCAGAGTGTGAGAGCTACAGATAGACTGGGCTGTGGGCTGACTTGGTTGGTTAGTATCTGAAAAGCACCCCAGGAAGGAGGACTCCTGGCGGGGGTGTGTGGGGGCGATAATGAGAGAGGCAGGAGGTCTAGGCAAGGGGAATGCTTGTCGCACAGTCATATGATTAGGCATGTTTCAGAAGCGAGCAACATGCTTAATGTGGTGACTGAAGTTCACAGTGTTTCCAATAGGACACTCAGGTTCTGTCGAATGCTGAGAACTTCTAGTTCGTGCATCAGCCAGTTTAGGTGAGGACTGCATTTACATTATGTGAGATAAAAGGAATCGTGGAGTAGTGGTTTATAGAACACTCTAAGAGCCTTATGGTGTAATAAAATGTGCAAAACAGATTCACGGTTAAAAATAGTAACAGTGCACCAACAGCGTAGATGCGTGGCAGAGGTGAATTCCATAAGCCAAACAGCTGATGTTGTGCGTGAAAAGGGGGGAAACGTATGCATTTGTACTTGCAGTTACAAACAAGACGTGGTGGTGAGCAGGCAGCCTGGAGTCAACGGAGCTAGGAAAATCTCTGTCATCTCCATTATTTATGGCCCAGAGAAGAGGCTTGGTTTGCTCCACAGTGGAGAGAGTTGGGGGAGAGGGTAGGAAGGGGGGACATTGGGGGGCTCAATTCTGCACTGGATGACACAGGAAACTGTCTTCACAGAGGATCTATTTGAAATGCTGTAGTGATCCCCCCACCCCTCCCGCCCTTGTAACCGGAAATTTTGAATATTAAAAAAACAAACTCAAATGACAATTCAACTTTAACATTGACACTAAATCAACACAGAAAGGGACCATTATTCTGAAAGGGGTAGGGTGAAGTCAGAGGACAAGGAAGGAAGGGTTTTCAATACTACAGAGAAGATCTGACTACTGGAAAATGTAATTGTTACGGTAATCATTTGAAATAGTGGTTTTTGGCTGAGATGGAGTGTAAGTGTTACAGGGAAGTGCCTTTGCGCTTTGGGCACAGGGTGTCCACAGAGGTGGAACTGATTTGCGGAAGAGAATCTAGGCGGTCAGAGCCCAAGAGCTAGGAGACCAGACGGCCGGTTCTCAGTGGGACAGAACACAGCGGTGCTGTCCCTTCCTAGAGGCACGCAGGGTCCGCCAACCGACACCTTGAATTTAGCCCAGTGAGACTAGGCTGGCCCTTCCTACCACTTGAAATGGGACAGTCCCATTGTTTTCTGTCCCATTGAAAACAGGACATCTGGTCAGCCTACCGAGAGTTCAAGTCCTCCCAGCCCTGTGCCTGGTGCGCCTTGCGCTGTTCGTCATTCAGAGACTGCTGTCCCGCCGGGAAGCTCTGAGTCCGGAGAAAACCTCAGACCCCTTGGCACGGCCCCAGAGGAGTTCCCTACTAGTTGGTCCTGACGGGATGACAGCAATCCTCACGGTCAGAGAACGTCCTCTGTTCTAGGTTCACTTCCCCCGGGGCCAGACGGCCCAGGTGCTCCAGCGCCTTGGATTCCAGTCCCTGGTTCAGGCTTAGAGTCCTCCCGCCTGCCCCCCTCCCGCCTGCCCCCCTCCCGCCTGCCACTCAACCTGTTAGGCACACACACTCGATTCTTTCCAAACTGTTTTTAGCGTCAGTAGTTGAAAGCAGACCCTCTCCCAGTAGCTCTGTTCTGCACGCCTCAATGAGCCACTTATCCTATCTGTAGAGTCGTCTTGTCTCATCATCTAGAATGTTCTCAGACACCACTTGGACAGGCAACTTTGCAAAGCAAGAGAACACAGCCTGTATTTCGCAAGCTTCTCTCGGATCCCTTCGCGATTGTCCTCATCAAGGTAGGAACTGGATCGAGTTGGATAGTCACAGGGCATAAACATAAAAGGTTGATGCCCAAATCCTCCCAATGAACCCGGACCATCAGGGCGGAGGCTGCGCTCCTACAATGGGGAGCTTCAGTGGGTGTTTCACGTCCGGGTTGCTTTGGGTGCCCCTTCTCGTGGTGAGAGTGACCTTGCAGGGACTCGTGCACACTCTCTCATCTTTCCTGCTCGGCCTCCCGCAAGCCAATGAAGTGTGCTGTCCAGACAGCTGGCCGCACCTACCAGGGCCGCCTGTGGCTATGTCACAAAGCAAAGTCAAGTGCTAACAGGAAGAACAAGTCCTTGGCCTTGAGGCCCACAGCGTGGTTCGCTCGTATGCGTGGAACAGGTCTGGACTGCGAAGTCCATCCCAGCACTAGAATTTACACACCCAGAGAAGTGGAGATGCTGCTGTAAGTGCTGCCTAATCATTGCTGGGACCCTATAAATATTAAACAGTAGGCACGCAGCTCAACTATGTTGCTGTAAGCAACTTATTTTGCATGCATAATTAGAATAAATGACAAATTCGCGTCAGTCTATTCAGATCGGGTGCACACAGACAAAATTAATTGTTTAGTTTAAAATATGAAGTGAAAGTTGGGTAGTTTCATGGTAAAATGGCATTATGAATCATTCCACCCATCAGTATATATAAATCTGGGTATTAAAAGCAAGTCAAAATAGTTTTTACCTAATAAAACAAGACACATTGTCATGATGCTGTTAATTACTGCTCTGTAGACTATCTTGCCATGTCTCTGAACATAAAACATTGTTCTATTACGGAAGAATTTGAGCCTTCCAGGCTCGCTAGTAGAAGACCATTCCACAAATTGTTTTTCCGTAATTTAAATCATTATTGATTCCTTTAAAAATGTATTGGGAGACTTTGCTAAATGATTTTACAGGGATTGAGGAGCAATTTCCTCGTGAACAACACTTCCTACTCAAAGCCTTCAGCAAAGGGCACATCTGCTGGAGGCACAAGAATGTGGTGACTAAACAGACACAGGCTAAGGGTTTTCTTCTATGATCTATGCACAGTGACCTTGGACAAGCCAGTAGCCCTTTTGCATTTGGTTCCCCATCTTTAAAATTAAGAAAGCATCTGCTTCTCCAGCTTCAAACGCAAGGATAAACACGTTAATTGATGTGAGGGAGTTCTGTGACCAGACTCTGAAAATGTAAGGTGTTTGTTCTTTGTAGTAACACATCCAGAAGGGAGACACAGGCACTGTGTCTTCTGTTTGAACACGCCCTGTCCTTAAGTAGCCCTCAAACTTGCCACACAAGACGTGCTTGAAAGGTGAATGGATGTGAGGGAGCAGAGCTCACTCTCTAGGCGCTGATGGGTAGAACTCTTGCTGTAGAACTGGGGAACACGCATTTCCTGGAGGAATAAAGATTTGCCAGAGTCTTAATTTAAAAGAATGTTAGACTACATGGTCATTTGATCTTTCTAAAGTAGCTGGAGTTCATTGGTAATGGTGGTCTCACAAATCTGCAGATAGAATTACACTGTTATTGAAAATCATACGTGCCCACGAGAACTGGGATAAGATGTAGCAAAACCAGGCTCTTCTGTGTTCTGCTACTGAAGCGCTGCTCTTTGGAATCGATTTCTTTGAAATCAATGGATTCATCATGTCATGAGAAGATGAAGATGACACGATATTGGTCCTCCCAGGTGTTTAGTGCGTTTTTAGCTTACAGACTCAGGTTCTCTATGATGGTTTCTAATTCAGTAAGACAAAGGAAATAGTTCTAGGAAGATTTCATACAGGTACTTTTTGTAATAATAACTACGAGAAAGACAAGATTCACTTGCTACTCTCACTTAATTGTCAGAATCAACTTGTCTTTTGAGATTCAAATGCGTTTGGCCCAAATGTTCATTTTTCATACAAGAAAAGGCTTAAGGAGTTCTTGGAATTTCTGGGGATTCTTGAAAGAGTTTATCTGGTTCCTGGGCGTTTATGATTTTGTGTTCTTGCTTTTGCTGACTTTGTTGTGTTTGGGGGTAATTTCTGCAAGCATCTGATGTGTGGTTTTCATGCATACTCCCTTAACTGAGTGCCCACATCCATGCACAGCGTTCTAACCCACTGGTGTGAGCATTGGGAGCAAATTCATGCAGGTTTTCATGCCATACCAGAGTGTTTACACTGAAGAGCTATGAGCCATTTAGCATTGGATTCGACAAGACAGTAAAACTGCTACCAGAAAACACTGAAGAAAAATCTAAGACTTTAGAGGTGAGGATATGTTTTTAGATACAACACCAAAAGAATGATCCAGAAAAGAAAAAGTTAATATGGTGGACTTAATTAAAAAGAAAACCTTCTCCTCTGCAAAGACACTGATAAAAGAATGAAGAGACAAGTTGCAGAATTGGAGGAAATCTTTGCAGAGCACTTATCTGATGAAGGGCCTGTCTCCAAAGTACACAAAGAACACCTAAAACTCAATGACAATAATAATTAAAAAAACAATCAGTTTAAATATATGCAAAATATCTGAAAAGACACTTCACCAAAATGGACGTGTAAAATGCTCCTCATCATATGTCACTAGAAAATTGCAAATTAAAACAACAATGCGATCCTACTACACATTGGTTAAAAAGGTCAAAATCTGGGACACTGATAACGCCAAATGCTGGTTAGGATGTAGAGAAACGTTAACTCTCAAAATTCAAATTTAACGGATGTCTTATATTTTGTATGGCATCTATATTCATTTATTTTATATATATATATTTGTATTTGGATTATTTGGGAGACATTACTCTAATAATTGATGTCTTCCATTGATTTGCAATTTTCTTAGCCTGTAGCTCTTAAATGTTGCCCCCATCCCCCAACTCCCTGTACTTTCCTTATGGTATTCTGAGTGGATATCATTTAGCTTTCTCACTCTTTCCTTCATCTCTTTTAACTTCTCTTTCATGTTTTTGTTTCTGTCTGAGTTTTATTATCAGTAACTTTTCATCTTCTTTTATTTCATAAATTCTCTCTCAACAACCTAAATTATTATTTACCTGTCTATTGAGTTTTCAGTTTTATGTGTTGCATAGGGTCTGACAGAAGTAACACCCCTTTTTATGAGCTGGTAATTGGTACCAAATTTTTTATTACAAAATCATAAGTGTGTCATTCTGCAACATAACAATATCACACACAAAGCATACCATACTATTTTTAAAAAGGGCATTACTTCTGTTAAACCCTGTATATCTGTATTGTTAGACTCTCTGTAATAGTTTGCTTTCACATATGTAGGCTCTGTCATTTTTTAGTCTCCTTTTCTTTTTCGAATTTTCAACCCTTTCTTTTAGTTCTTTAAGTATTATAAGCACATTTCTTTCATATTTCTGCATCTCAAACTGGGTAGTATATTAAGATTTTATCAGTTTGGTAATGCTGTTTGTCTTTTCTCACGATTGTCACATATGTTGCCCCCCACCCCCCTGCTTTTTTTAATACTTGTTAGTAATTTGATGATTCTTGGTACTTTGGAAGAACTCTTACTTTTGGGAGGTCTCAGTTGAAGGTGGATTACTGCAGGGAAATCTGCATTTGCTTATACCACGTGTCTCTGAACACCAAAATCCTAGGACTGCTCTCAAATAAAATTTCCACTTAAAAATTTTATTTTCAGTTGTTCTTACAACTTGGGTCTTTATTTCCCCCCCATTTGGTTCTTTTCACTAGAATCCTCTCAACTCCATGGCTTATCGCACCCTCTCCAATGCCTGTGTGACATCTGCGTATAGATGTGTCATGAAGATCCCATCTCAAATGCCACGCATTTACAACTGATTTAGTTTGTGCTCTTTCCTGACACCTGTTCCCTCCCTTCTCCACATTTTTCCAGTTCACATTTATCTTCTTTTATTTCAAGTCCCCCAACATGAAGATCTCTGAATTCCTGCGAGGTACTCTCATTGGCCCATTGGAGTTACCTAGCTACCCTCTTGCTCCAACCAGTTTGCCAGGTGTTTGCAATCACAAGAAGTACCCTATTCTCAGGAGGATTATGGGAGCAAACTTCCTGACAAGGAATACATTAAATTTTTAAAAAGTAGAATTATTTATGAGTATATCTGCTACATAAAGTAAATAAATAAATTCCAGCAAAATCTCTTACAAAACCCTGGTATTAAATCCAATGTTAATTTTTAATTTCACCTCCTTTGACCTCTCTAACACTTCACAAGTTCCTTCTCTTGGAGTCTCCTTTTTTTTAACTGCATGAGACAGAATACCAAGGTCTTATTTGCCTCTAATCCTGCTGATTATTCTTTCTGGCCTCTTTGCTTGTTCATGTCCTTTTTCTCCTCATGCCTAATAGGTGAGAAGCTCATAGACCCAATTCTTGTCACGCCCTTAATAATCTTACCCACACCTAGGGATTTAAATTACATCAATATGAGATAAGATGACACTCAAATTTTAGTCTCTAACTAGCACCCCTCCCTCCATCTACATATCCCGTAGTTAACTGTGTATTCCACCTCTCGCTGGTACATGAAATGATCATTGCCAGCTGTGTGTGTCCACAACTGTGCCCAGGGCGTTCTGTCCCAGATCTGTTTGTCTCAGTCGTTCCCAAGTTAGGTGATCGGCAAGCACATCTTTCCACTTCTATTCAAAGAGTCACGAGGATTTCTCCTCCCTCACACACCCCATGTCTCTCCTCAAGTCCTGTCTTCTCTGCCTTCAACTATACCCAAATTAGAGCAACTCTCACCTTTAGTGCCACCACTCTGGTCTGTCCCCTGTCTCCTAGATCATTGCCACAGCCTGCTTCTGCTCCTGATCCTATTTGGTGACTAAATACACGGTGACCAGAGAATAATGGTAACGGACAAGTCAGATCCCATCTGTCCTTGCTTAAAACCCCAGTGGCTTCTCGTTGAGGAAATGAACCTGAATTCTATTCTCTGATGGACCGAGCTGCACATGACCAAGGACATGACTCCTTCCGAGCTCGCCTTCTGATGCGCGTGGCTTGTCTTGGAAACGTCACCTTTAGAAGATGAGGTCAGATGGGACCCACGTGACTTTACTCTTTTCAGCCAGACCAGCTTCCTGGAACACACCCAACCTGCTTCCTCTTCAGGGAGCTGCCTTGCACCTGCCTCGCTCTGAACCCCAATCTCTGCACAACTCTCTCTCACCCCCAGCTTTTCCTTACCCACATTTCCCGCTTTGAGTGGGGCTTTCCAGGGTTACCCTATGTGGAATTTCATAGTACGATGCTAAGCACTTCCCATCCCCGATCCCCACGCGATTTTAGCTCTGGACCCCATTCACTGCCGACCATCCATTGATCTTACACTGTGTGTTGTTTGTTGTCCAACTTTCCCACCAAAAGTGATGCCATTGGAGGGCGGAGAATTTTGTCTGCTTTAGTCACGGTGTTATTTTTAACTACCAGAACAGTGCATAATTCATAGACAATGCACAATAGATGTCTGTTTCATTAATACATTAAATAGTGAACAGATGATTTTGATTCCCACAACCGTGATAGATGCATATTATTCTCCATCTCTACTTGAGAGCATCAGAGTTCAGAGATGAGTCATTCCTTGCTTACTCTGGAGATAGTGCAGCGGGAACTCATCTCAGGTTCTTACAATTCAGACGCTGTCTCCTGTCCTCGTGCCATTTTTCTGGTAAAGGAGAATGTCCTAAACCTATTGGGTGTCCAGAAAATCCTTGTTGATGGTAAGAGTTCAGGTGTTTGCCCATTTCATGATTTTTAAACCTTATTTATATTCTGCTTACTTCACACCAATGTTTTTGTCTTCTTCAAGGAGACAATAATTTAATTGTTCTCTGTCTTCCACTCCCAATTATGTGTGTACATTTCCAAGTGAAAAAGAAATGTACTTCCACCTTTCCTGCACTTCATTCTCTGAATTTAGTGCTGAGAAGTTAATACCCAATTTTCACGAGTGCTTTGACCTTGGCCTAGCCTTCACCACTGATTTTGTGCTTGTGGATTGTCCCCACATCCTGGGTCATCCACTTCTGTAAGAAGTGCCAAATCTTCATGCCTTCTTCTGCATCACAAGAGTTGAATTGCTTTGGCCACAACTCATATTCGCCCCCAAAAGCCTTTTTCCTTCTGTGTATCGAGTACCTGGTCTTCCACTGAGCCAGCTCTCTGGGAATGGATTTTCATACTACTGTCATGCACTGAGACGCCAAGAGGCCAAGGCCCATGACTGATTGGGACAGTTCCCATATATAAACGTGAACATTTGTTCCCATGACAAGATAGGTGCAGACAAGAGACTCGATCAAAGGTAGCAGCTGCCAGATGTTGAAACATGCATTTTGGTCACAAGTCTCAGGAAGGCGGAATGGTTTTAGCACGAAGGACATCTCGTATGCACTCCCAAGGCGGGTGATGTGCTCTTGATGGAAGCTCAGTGACTTTTTAGAGAAGACTGACCCGTTGGATTGCTATTAAAGTGTCACTCTTTGTACTGACAGTCTGGGGCTCTTCCATCACAGTGAGATGTTGGGGCTTGCCACCCACGCACCCCACTGGAGTCCAGACATCTATGGATGACCAGGCTGCACCTGCAGGGGCAACAGGTTGCACGACAGACAGTCCTTGTGCGCAACACACCACCCACCCTGTGTTTTGGGGATAAAAGCTGCGGTTGGACCGCTGTACACTAATCCCGATTGTGCTTGCAGCGTTACAAGTGATTGCTTTAAGAGTCTAAGACTGACAGAGCATTCAGCGATTTCAACAAGAACTTGCTCTAGAAATGAGCTCATTATAGTCACACGAGTAACATGGATTTGCATTAAAAACTTTTTTTAAAAATCAAGATTTTGAGCAAATGTCTCCACATCTCACAAAAAGATTCATTCGTCATGGCCTAAATGAGGGAAATCCCCCATTCTATTTTATCTTTCAAGTGCCTTCCTCTCCACTCATCAAAGAGAGAGTTACAAAAATGTCATTCAGAGGTGGGCCTTACTCCTCTCTAGAAAGAAATGCCTTTTTAAAAACAGTCCAAGTACCGGGAGTTCTTTGCTGGCTGAGTGGAGAGAGCGAGACGGAGCTGGCCCCTGGGCCTGTCTCCTTCGGGGCGACTGGGCATACTTTCCCACTGGGCACTGTGCCCAGCTCATTGTAAGCATTTATTTAATTTTTCCCAAATCGCAGCTTTTGTTCCAGTCTCTTCAGAAATAGTGGGACCACAACTCCTATTATCAGAACGATTCCGCTCCTCGCGTGGCTTGGGGAGGCATCCGTAGTGCCAGCCGCCGCGCTGCGGTAGGGAAGCCAGACCCCTCTAGACCCTGCGTCCCGGCCAGTCTCGTGTACAGCGGCGCCGCTGGTGCCAACGCCAAGCTCAGAACACAGCGCAAGCAGCCGGATCCGCCGCCTCCTGCTCTCCTGAGCGTGCAGCTCAGGCCACGGCCTCTCCTGGTGAGAAATCTGTGGGGGAATAACAAGTGCTGTGAGCTGACCAGTCAAGGCGAAGAACAGAATAGAGAATCTGAAAAGGAAAGTTTTGATGTGGTTTTTAAATATTAATAAATCGGAGCCCATGCCAGGATCGTTGGGTTGTGCCAGTTAGTGCACCGCCTTGGTGGTGATGTGCTGGGTCCTGCCTAGTGTTCACCCACCTCACACGCATATGCCAATGATGGCTACCGTCTTGATTATCGGAAAATCTAGAAAAATGAAGCTCAGTGACCAAAATGAGCAGACAGGAAATCAATTCTTGGTATGAATGATTAATCTTAAGCTTGCTATAATCACTTTGCTTTTTGGTAGCAGAGTGGGAGAAAGTTCATGTACTATAATGCTCTTTTCTATTCAAAAACTGCAGGCGCCTGTGGGTGGTTAGGCTAGTGTGCTGTCCACGTGCTATGGCTATTGCTGTCCTGTGTTTCGCTTTCTTTGGAAAACAAATGATGGGTGAACTTGTTCCTTAGTCATGACAGAAGAATGGGCAGCGTTGCCATGTGGTGAACCACGGGGCCTGACAGATGTAGGTAAAGAAATTCAGGGCTAGGAGGCATCAGGGGTCCGGTGTGGACGCGATTGCCACGTAGGTGACATGAATAGACACCTATTAAAAACTTTGTGAGGCACCATTGCTCCAGGGGACAGGGGGCTGTGTGAGTCACCTCCGATTCTTGCTGACTCTGATCAGACACAGACTGTCCTGGAGAGTGAGGAGGGAGGACAGGGGCAAGCTGGGGACTTCAGCTCCCTAGGGGCCTCTTCCCCCGGGAAACTCTTATGATGTTAAGTACCCTGGGGCCTCTTAAACTTAAGAACCAAGAGTGATTAGTTTAGGGAGGACACTTAGAGCTCCCCTTTCAGCTCACAATTAGGTGCTGAGAAGGCAGGAAGGCCAGGCATTTAGGAGCTTTTCAAGGGACGGCCTTTTCCCTTCCTTTCATCCATCCTCCCTCATTGGCAGCCTCTTCTCAGCTGGCGAGTCCTTGTCACCTGACTCCATAGCCTCACTACTTTCGGTCCCCTTCTCCTCAATACAGGCTGTACCTCCGTGGACTCACAGAATTCCGGCCTCCCAGCTCTGGCCTCTCCCACCCCGATTTATTCTTCTTATGCACGCTTGCTAGGTTAACTTTTTTATTTTTTGTAGGGACACCACGGATTTTTGTTTCAAAACGGCTCAAAAAGCCTCTATAGCTCTGTCCTTATCTAAAGAATGTGCCATCCAAGCTCTTTAGTCTTCTACCCAAAGCCTTTGCGAACAGGCCCCAGTCCAGCCATCGAAGCTCCTTTCTCGTTCGCTTTGTGAGCGTGAGTTCCCACAGACAGGGCTGCTCTCGCTTCCGTTCATCATCTCACACATTTGGACCCTCTCATGATAGCCTCTGCTCCAGCTCGTCCTGCCTTATTGGAAACTGAGAAACAGGTCCCTGCCACACTTGTGTCACTGCTGTTCACTGTGACCTAATGGCTTTTCCCCCGGTCGCGGCCAGCTCTTCTAACATCACCTTGCAGGTCCTGCGAGGCCTGGCTCAAACCCACCTTCTCCCCGCCGTCCTTAACCACCGTACCCTCACGGGAAAGCAGCGCGACCCCTCAGCCCCCAGCGCTTCGTGGGTTTTAAAGACAGGACACACTGTGACCCGGCGTTTTAGAATGACACGGCTGGCTGAGCGCCTTCTCTTTGGGAATCAACTCGCTGTGGTCAGCCTGCATCTCTGACTTGCATTGTGTCCTTCTTTCGGTGTGTGACGTATAAGTCACCCGGGTTAAAGATTTGCTGACGGTAGCATTGCCATCTTGTTGTCCATATTCTGATTGGGGAATACCAGCCTGCATGGGTATCCGCATTTCATTTTCAATTTCAAAATTCCGACTGACCTGAAACAGAAGTTGAGACGATGACATTAGAGGATATTCATGCACTGGTGTTCTCGTCTCTCACCCCCCACCCTGCAGTTGAAGCAGCTTAGCTAAATGACAGGATGGTCTGTGTTTTAAGGATCGCTCGTATAAGCTTCCTCCCCTCCAATCATTGCCATCACTGTGAGCATTTGCTGACCGACTTGTTTAAAGCAGTGGAGAAAACCCTCCCCAGACCAGCATTTGTGATTGCAGAGTGGATCACAGCACATAGCAGTTACTGGCTCCCATAGGCCATTTTCCTCACAAAATCTAAATTGTGAGGTTTCGGATTATTTCACGCATCATCTCGTAAGGCTTAAGAGCATCCCCCAAAATAACACTCGGCTTTTTTGCACAAATTCTAAACCAAGGAATTAAGTGATTGGAACAATAGGATAGCAGGTTGGCTACTGCCTAGCCTGATCGTTGGGGAAAGTGACTCATACCCATAGACAAGGGCTGGTAGGATCCCAGATTTAGATATACTGGCTTACCCATCACAGGGGGTGTGGGACCTGGGTGGGTACCCACTGCTCTGTTAGAGCTTGAACTCTGAACGCACATCACGAATGAGCCAGGCAAAAAGCATCCCTGTGGGCAGCCGCACGACTCCGAAAAGTAGAACGACGTGAGCGGCTGAGCCACCTCGTTTTTCCCTGAAATGGGCATGAGATGAAGTCACTCCTCCACTTCTGGCTGAGGTGGGCGTGCATGACTGGGCTAAGGATGGCCACCAGTGTTGCAGGGAGAGGGTCATCAACACAGGAACGACAGGACCAGCTATCCTGGCCCAGCACTTGCTCCTTCTGTGACTACGCTAGAGTGGAAGAACGAACGTGTTTTGACTTTATCTTTGTCTTTAAACAAGGCAAGCACTTGGTTTTGCACCTCATAATTACTGGTTGTTTGACTTTGAACAAGTCAACAGACCTCTGCAATCTTCAATTCAGCAAGTGTAAAATGAGGATAAAATTACAATAGTAAGAATGAGCAGAGGGGCACGTAGGAAAACACTTTTTGAGCCATAAAATTTCTACAAACATAAGTTAGAGGCTGATAGAAAATTCATGTCAGTTTTTATGTTCATTTCCTATAGTGATTTATATCATGAAATAATAAAAGGCTGTTATAGACTATTTATATTTCTTTGAGCTTATTGCAAGTAAAAACTAGGTGCTCCTCACCTATTTAATGAGACAGGAAAAACCTAAAGCCCAATATATTAATCAGAATAGTTCAAATGGATTCTATCAGATTGCAAGGAAACAAAGTTCAACTATATGAGTATATTGCTTCCAAGAGATCAACTTTTGGGAAAAGATGGACTGGGGACATGTGACAACAAGAATAAAACAAAATGAAACAAACCCCATTAAAATTTAACAAAGAGAAAAGTATACATATAATAATAAAAAGTGATAATTTACAAATAAGATATAATAATGGAAAGTTTGTGCCTTTAAAAACTTATTCTTGGGATATATTTGATCAAAAAAGTGGACAAAACTGAATGTAAACAGCATTTGAATTAAAAAAATAATAATGATCTAGAATTTATGGATACTTGCCCAAATATTTGTGATATATCAGAAATACATGTGTTTTTTTCCAAATATCTATTCAATGATACAGTGATACCCTTGTAATCTAACAGTATTTACCTTTAATAGTAAAACACACACATACACATGTGGCATTCTGGAAAAGGCAAAACTATGGAGACAGTAAAAAGATCAGGGGTTGTAGAGGTGAGTGGGAGTGGGAATAGATAAATTGGCAAATCACCAAGGATTTTAAGGTAGTGAAAAAAATAATAGATTTCATCATATTTTATCCAAGCCCATAGAATGTACAACCCTGAATGTGAACTTGTAATGCCAGTTGCCGGTGAAGGTGGTCCTAACATGTCAGTGTAGGTCACCCACTGTAACAAATGTACCACTTGGGGGGAAATGCTGAGAATGGGGGAGACTGTGCACCTGTGAAGACAGAGGGTAGATGGGAGATCCCTGTATTTTCCTCCCTATTTTGCTGTGAATCAAAAACCACTCTAAAAAAAAGAAGTCGTAAAAAAGTCACTTAACGTGCGTTACTTTATCTGGAGCATCACAGGAGAGTCTTGGTGGATGCACAGAAAAGAGATTTGCAGAAGTGGCCCCATTCAGGAGTAAAACATGAGGAACCTTTCGGCACATTAGTGGTGGAGGGGACTTGCATCCCCTGATCCAGAACATCTGCCCGATCTCAACGACAGCAAGTGACTCCGGTCCTCCCAGCACACTTCATTTTAAAGCCACTGATTGCTGCTCGCTGTGCACCTGCCTGTCTAGCATTTTCTACTCAGTGTTTATGGTTCATTTTGTCGGGCTTTTGTTGTTGTTGTTTTTCTGTTTGACCTAAATGATGGGCTAAATTGTGTCCTTCTAAACGTATATGTTGAATTTCGACTCTCAGTATCTCAGATTGTAACTGTATTTGGAGACAGGGTCCTTACAGAGGTGATGAAGTACAAATGGGCACCAGATGAGCTCTAATCCAGTACACCTAGTGTCTCCATAGGAAGAGGAAACTGGAACACAGATGTGCATCATGGGCACACAGAGAAGACAGCAGCTACAAATCAAGCAGAGAGAGCCCGGATGGAACCAACTGCTGACTCCTTAATCTTGGACTTCTAATGTCCAGACTGAGGAGACGAGTGTCTGCTGTTTGGTCACCAGTCCTCAGTACTGTTAGGGGGGCCTGTACCCACACACAGCCCCTATTGTTACACTTAACATCAGCAAACACAGGAACAGCCTCCATCGAGTAAGCAGACCTATATTGTGTTTTCACATTAATTTGATGCCTCAGTTTACCCCCCAAATGCCTCTGGGGGTGGGGGTGGGGGCGGGGAACGCATGCTAGAAAGCATGTATGTTCTCGGTTTTTCAAATCAATGAACCTAGCTTTATGTTTAGTCACTATTTTTAGTGTCACTGTTCATGTCAAGTTATGACAGTAATTTGGAGTGTGTCTCTAAGACTATCCAAGCTTCAGAATGAAGAAACCGTAACCTCTCTATTCAACATTCTTAGACCTTCGTTGTCTCTAGTCCAGTGGTTGACCTACCTGAATCAATAACAGACCATTAGTAAGTGCTCCTTCAGCATGTAAGGGGCAGTCCTTGTCCAGTTTCTGGTGGTGCTAATCTGCCAGTGACCATGGGGAGTGAGGAACCACTCGTCATAGCCTGAGCCACGCTGTGCAGTGTAAACACGTCCACTGCCTTCCCTGGTCTGAAAACGTGCCAGTTAGGAAACACGGATCCTGTAACACAGTGGTGGAAGCAAATGAGCGTTTGTTTAGCGCAAAGTCTGGGTTGGACTCAGCTGAGTGCCTCTTCCAGTCTGGGCTGAACTTCATCACGCACGTGGCTCAGGTGAACTGTCAAGTCAGCCGCGTGCTGGCCAGTGAGGTCACCCTCACCCGGGACAACTGAACTCGAACCCACAGTGGGTCAGTGGAGCCTCTAGACATGGAGGAAGTGGAATTCTGAGACAGGAAGTGAAATATGCGTGCCTCCCATGAATGCATTTTAGAATCAGTACAACCAGACCAGTTTGAAGGAATGGGAAAAGAGCCCACTTCTTGGTGGGGAAGGCAGAGAAGGCTGGCAGAGTCACATGACTAAGGGTGTGCACACAGGCAAGTGACATTGCCACCCATTCTTGCAATCTACTACAGAAAGTATCAAATATTTATCATCTAAACCACAAGAATTGGGGAAGCCGGGACGGCTCAGTGGGTTAAGCGCTCACTTTGCAGCGCCGGGGACCGAGGATCGAATCCCGGCCCCGGCCCGTGCGGACCCATATGCTGAACTGGGAGCTCCCCCAGTTCAGTTCTCTCTCTGTCTCTGTATCTCTCTCTCTCTCTCTCTCTCTCTCTCTCTCTCTCTCTCTCTCTCTCCTCTGTCAAAATAAATAAATAAATAAAATATATATTAAACCACAAGAATAGTTTATTGTATGTTTTTCTCTTCAAAAGAGTGAATAAGACTGTTTTAGAAATAAAATGACTGTTCACGTTTCACAAGTAGTCACTGTGCTTTTTTCTGACAGTCACTTAGTTAAACCTGGCATTGCGACTCTTATTTCTTAGGTGACCGGGTCTGTTTCTAGCTTCTTGAGTAATGATAACCAGCTCGTGCTGGTTGCGTGCTGACTGCTAGGCAAGGACCTGAGGACTGTATGTTAGCTCATGTGAAGTGCGTGCTCTCGGGGGCTGCTGGGAAGGTTCTAAGGGGCTAACTCTACGTCAGCACTCTCACTGCCAGTGTGATCCCCTCTGCTGCCTGGGCAACAACACCACAGACAAGCGTTTAGGCATTTTGTCAACCTAGCTGCCTCACACAACTGACTCTAACTCGTCAGTTTGCCCTGGATGAGACATCAGAAGCTCATTAAAAATCTCCCCGTCCTGCCCAGCTTTGCCCTCTATAATTGATGTCGTGGACTTTTAGCACCTTGGGTTGAGCCAGTTTAGCTGTTTATTCTTTCTCTTCCTCCTTGGTCCATGGCAGAAAGCAGTGAGAATAGTCACTCCTTAGTTGCTTCCTATTGATTAGTCAGTCAGCTGTCTACCTGAGGAAAATCGCCATGGTTGGACAGGTAGTGTAGCGGGAATAATTACCGGAAGACCTAAAGCATGCCAGCTTCTGAAGGGTGGTTATGACTTCCACATAGGACGTTACATGCCAGCCTTTGAGCGAGGGCTACAGAACTGCAGATGGCATCCAGACATGTCTTCAGTCACCGGTGACGCAAATAATAGAAAGAGCAGGGATCCACTCCAGACGAGGAGAATTAAACAGCCCTAGTACTGGTGCACATTTGTATGTGTCACTGTAGTCACACAATTGGATACATTCAATTTCCCTGCATATTTAGCACCGATTTAAAACATTTAGGTGTCGAGCACTGAGAAGATCTAGTCAAGCATTGAATGGCCACCCGCCAACTGCTAGACCATGTTCTCGCTGCAGAATCAGCAACATCCATTCTGATGAAGCTTGGTGACGTGGGCTTTGGTCTCAGCAATGCTAGGACCCTTAGACCAAAGTTTTCAGAAATGTAAGTTTGAGTAACTCTGGGCCGTGCACAAGGACTTCATATACATTATCCACTTTTATTCTCACAGCAACCTCACAGGGTAGATAGTGTGAAGCTCCCATGTTTATAGTAGGAAAGCTACGATCAGATAAGTTGAATGGCTTTGTGCCATCCCAGGATGAATATGTGACAAGACGTAGTGGCAAGAGCACACAAACTACGCTCATTCTACTGGCAGTGAACTTGGGGATTCGCTACTTAGAAGTGGTGCAAGTTGAGTATCTACGACTCAACTTCTAATAGTCCCAGACTAACAGGCTGTTCTGAGCATTAAATATGGCAGCACATCTAAAGCACTTAAAACATATTATGCATAGTTAATTCAATAAAGGTGTTTGCTGTCATGATAATCTCTATTCTTAAATCTATTATAATTTTGTTCTCCCCTGAATCAGGTCCTATAACATTTGTACAAACACATTTGCTCAAATGGAAAGTTAACAGTGATCAACCATTGAAGAATTCACCAAAGATCTTCCACAAGAAAATAATTCAAAACAGGAGACAGCACACTGGGGACACATAGATATCTCCTGTGTGATCCATATGCGTTCAAAGTCATTCCTTGCCAGCATTGAAACACTCGTCGGCCTCGCGTGAAGCACGCACCCATCTTGCTTTGCGTTGAAGTCTTAAGGGCTAACCCCACGAAGCCACATGGTCCGCGAGTTGCGTTGCAGCTTCTCGCCCCCAGTCCTTCACAAGGATGAGCTTGCCCTGCTCTGACTTTGGTGTCATCGGGCTGGCTCCTGCAGTGATTTAAATGTATGACTTATCCTGTAGAAAACAGCATATGCAGGAACATTGTGATGATGACAATCTAGAAAAAGGAGCAAACAAATGTGAAGCTCAGACTGTGGTCTTCAAGGAGAACCCAGGGCTCTGAATCCTCGACTTGTGTCTGACACTTGGAAGATGTCCTCTGGCTTCTGTAGAACCAAATTCACCCTTTGGTTTCTGACCTGCCATCAGCATGGTTCTCATCGGCGTTCCTTTCTGCAATGACAATGGCAGAGAACAATGTGTCAGGAACAGAATCAGAAGGAAAATTGCAGCTCCATGGACGATGGGTCCCCTGAGGTGTCTTTCTCGGGCACTGGGCAGTTATCATTTCTTGGCTTGTGCCCTGGTGATCCAGATAGTAAAACACTTAAAACTTGATTTTTGGTCCAAGCCAGGATGTCAGATGTCAAAGTATGTCCCTGCTTCATAAATATAAACTCCTGGAAAACTCCAGCCAATTGCTCATTTTCTCACTGTTCTGTTTTTAAACAAGGCTTTTAAAGAAATGAGATACATAACCGTTCACTGAATGCGATGACAGGTGATGTAAGCAAGATAGAAATGGTTTCACCAGAGGCCCCCGGCTCTCCTTGCCTTTAATTGTCCTCCTTCACCTGTTGGCTAAATAAACATTTGGGAGTCACCCTCCAAATGCCTGGCCAGTGAGTCTACTGAGGGCAGAGGGACTCACTCAGTGAGGATCATGTGCGACAGCCGGTCACATTGAACTCTTACTTAAGAGAAGGACTTCCTTGTAACCCAGTTTTCTGATGGCCCACGGGCCAGCGTTTATACGTGGCCACACGTATAAACTCCTACACTCCAGGCCCTACTTCCGAATCCCTCTCCCACTAGCGGCGAGGCGCTGGCTTCTCCGCTGCGCATGTCTTCCCTGTTCAGTCCATCACTACCCACCGGAGCTGCTGTCCTGAGCCCAGGCGGTCATCGCTGCGGAGCGTCCTGTGACCCGCCGCTAACTCCTCGGAGGACCGTCAGCGCTCTTAGATGTGGCTGCTTCTGTTTGCCCAGCTGCGTGTCCTCCTTTCATTTATTCATCACTTCGCAGCGTCAGCTAGACTTATTGTGGTGATTATTTCACTCTATATACAGATGTCAAGTCATTATGTTGTCCGCTTGGAACTCATTTGTTATATGCTATTTATATCGCAATTAAAAATGTTTATTGACCAGGCACTACACGTCAGGCACTGTCTAGGTATTGGGGATACATCAGTGAACAAAACCCAAAAATGGCTGTTTGTGTTGAGTTTCTAGGTAGTCAGGCTGTCCACCAGCCACCCACCTGTTTTGCAAATGAAGTCTTGTTGGAACACAGCGTGCCTTTGTTTTTGTGAGGCCTGCCTCTCTTTCCCTTTGCAAATGCAGAGGTGAGAGTTACGACAGAGACCGTGTGGCCTGCAGAGCCTCACAGATGCACTCTGTGGCCCTTTACAGAACGAGCTCACTGACCTTGACCTCAGTGTATGTGGAGAGATTGAGTGATGCCCACGCTGCCTTGTCTCCCTGTTCATAAAACCCCTCATCCCAGAACCCCCACTTTCCTCTCTACACAGCAAAACCTTGTTCTTCTCTCAGGGCCCATTTCAAAGAGTCTCTGCATTATAAAGCTGTGCTGGGTTTTTCCAATTCAAAATGACCTTCTTTCTCTTCATTCAAACATGACCCTGTTTTTCTATCATTTTAGTCTTTTATCTTGTGACATCAGAAATTATTTATCTGTGTCTCTTCTACAGGGGGTGTTCTTGGATCACAGACCATATAATACTCATTTTACCTGTGTCTTCTTCCTCTAGTAGACTAGTGTACAACCAGTAGAAAGCAAGCACCCCAAATTTCCCAGGGAGCACCTGAAGATTTTCTATCACATGGAAGTTAATCTCCTCCCCACCCCCCCCACCCCTACCCCCGCCACTCCATTTCTCGGGACTGAAACTTGTATCTCAGTGTAACCCTGTGAACCTTGAGTCTGTAAACTCAAAAGAGCTCCCCTGAAAATACCCCCTGTAGGATTGTTAGAAGGCACAGCCAACCCCCAAGATGGGGTCTAGTTATTCTTTTCCTTTCCTAGAGAAATAAGGGACATCTGAAGGCTATTAACCGAGCTTTGCAAATGGCATTCTGATCTCATTGGGTTCACAAGGGCCCTGAGAGCCGTGGGAATGTGAGTGGGCTTTGTGAAGGCTGAACGCTCTGCCTACCCCGTGCGGCTCCTGCCACCTCTCAGCTGCTTCCCGCGGCGTCACAGGATGGAAGCAGACACCTGGCTACAGCAGACACTCATGAGGGTCCCCTCAGAGGGCCTGGTCCACGCCAACCTGCAGATGATCTGTGGCAGGTTTTTCTGTGTTTTCTGGAATGCTTGCAAGTTTCCTGCAAGCAATTACACTGACTCCACAGTGACCCAAATGGCCACTTAAAACAGCTGTGACAACCAAACCAAGAGCTCTCAGCTCAAAATTTTGGCTACAGAGACATAGAGTTCTGTGAAAATAAATCAAGCAAGCAACACAATTGAGAAGATAAATAATAGGCTTGGTCCTTTCCAAAATGATATATTCTAGAACTGGGTAGTGGCCTGAGCTGATTCTCATATTCAGCAATCACTTCTTTAAAATGTTTTCTAAGCTAGCTGTCTGTTGTACATAGACATATGTAAGTGTGAAAGAGAAAGCACTCCTGTTCTTGTAGAATGATAACTTCTAACTTTGATAGAGTTTAACAGTTTCTGTTGCAAATACAACAGAAGAAAATAGATGTTATTTAATTGATCACTGAGCAGGTTATGAAGACTCAATCCCGCTAACAGTAGAATACAGCTCGGTGCCTCCCTCACAGTGAGCGTATCACAGACACCCCCATGTAGAACTGTTTGCCAACATCCTAGTTCTTTCATACTTATAGTTCCATTTAACTGAACCATTTATAGAATGCTAGTATTATTTCTTTCAGTTTTATATCCCAATGTAACTGAATCTTCTTTTAGTTATGCCTTTCTCTTCCCTACAGGCTTGTTGTAGGTTGAACTGTGTCCCTTACAAAAAGATATGTAAATGTCCCAATCCCCAGGGTGTGGGAATGTGACATTATTTGGTAATAAGGTCATTGCCGACGTCACTGGCTAAGTGGAGGGTGTCCTAGAAGAGGATGGGCCTTTACTCTAATATGACTGGTGTCCTTATAAAAACAAGGCCATGTCAAGAGACAGAGACACAGGGAGATGCCATGTGAAGACAGAGTGATGCATTTCTTAGAAGAACCGCCAAAGACGGCCCGCAAACCACCGGAAGCCGGGTGGCGGCGAGGAAGGACTTCCAGAGTCTTCCAAGGGGCCAGGGCCCTCATTTCAGATATCTCGCCTCAGGACTCTGACGAAGTGAAGTTATATTGTGTCAGGTCACCGAGCCGGGGTGCTTTGCTATGGCTTATCTAGGAAACCAGCACAGCCCCTAGGCACCGACTCGCTGTCTGTTTGTCCAGCCTTCCCCTGTGCCCTGCCCCAGGAGACGGACCACAGTCAGGCACTCATCTGCCCTCAGGCTCCCACCAAGTGGGGCCCAGGGGGCACCCGGGCAGATCAAGAGGGACAAAGAAGGTTGAGTGGAGGGAATCTATCATCCACTTTCTTGGTCTGTGAGCTTTGCTTTGTCTCCTGACTCAGAAGCACGAGGCTTAATTCTCTCAATGCTCAGTCTCTTCTCAAAGTGGCTCTTCTGCTACTGTCTCTCAGTCCAAGCTACCTCCAGGTCCCAGTGACTGCCCGCCACACACTTATGTCTTGCAAATGGACCCTTCAGGGAATATGACTTCTTCATTTATTCCAACTTGAGTTCGAATAGCTCCATTTCCTTTTGAGACTCTATCATCACATTGTCTCTGTATCAAAAACATAACAAAACTTCCATGTCCACTATTTAGCATTTCTTCAGCTTCCTGTCAAGAAATTTCTTCTCCCTTCTATAGCCACCTTTCAAATCTCACAACTCCTGTTTGAGATGGAGATTGACGGCCAGCCTCCCCCGACGTCTAGTCTAGGAGGAATCCAAATGAGGCAAGAGTAAGGGATGGGTGATCGGCAGCACTGAGGAGGGAGGTGCTGCCAATAGCTGAGGTCACAGACACATGAAAGCAGGGACTACACCAGGAACTGGTGGACAGATTCTATTGACGGAGGGAAAGGCTGAGTGTTGGTGGCATTGGTGTGTGGACCAGCTGCACAGGGACAAGGGTAGCAGAGACACCCAGAGAAAGAGCCATTAAGTGAGGAGATCCAGGTCCTCTTTCTGTGTCTGCAGCTAGTGCACATGAGTTGTCCTCCCCCAATTTCTAAGGGAAAAACGGGGATGACTTTTGACACTTTGCCTTATTTAAAAATAACCCAATTGTCATTTGCATCGGAAACTTGTCTTTATACTCCGCTTCCATACCTAGCATTAGTCTCTTTTCCTATGCCCTCATGCAATTTAGCATCATTTAGAAGCAATGATACTAGCAATTATAGGTATTGATAGATTTAGATGTGTTTTGGTAGTTAGCGAAGTGCAACATAAATCCAATGTTTTAAGCATAAATGTTCGATCAGAAGGAACCACTGAGGTGTTGTGTTTGTGAGAGCTAAGTGTGCTCCCATCACTCATTCAACACAGTTCTTCAGGGCAATGTTGGGGTCATCCTTTGTTCATCTCTTTCTCTCCTGTCTTGCATCGGCTGCTTCTTTGTTCTGGAATGCTCTACGTTCCAAATATCTCCATGGCTCCTCCTTCACCTCGTCTAAGACTTGACTCATAGTTCCTTTCCTCAGTGAGGACTAGCCATAGCCCACCTATTTAAAATCACAACCTTTCTCTATGCCTTGGTGCTGTGGTTTGACCTTAACTTGCTTCACCTTTTCTTTTTCTCTCATAGAAATGGTTATGTGATAACATATTATTTGACTTTTCTATCTATTACCTTTAGTACTTTTTGTATATCCTTTCCCAATAGACTATAAACATCTTGAAGACAAGAATCTTCAATTATATTATTCACTGGTATATCATAAGAGCTCCAAACAGTGCTGGGAACATAACTAATGCTCAATTATTTTTTTTAGAATAGACGTATGAAATCTGATAGGCTTTCTCATGTAACAACACTACTTTGCCTCAAGGTCTAACATGTGGATGAGTTGGGCAGGGAGGCAGTCCTGTGGCCAAGTAGAAACATGCCTTCTACAGGAGAACATACAAATGATCTGGACCAGCACCTCTGAGAGGCCCTGTCTATGAATCATTGTAACATTTTATTTCATTTTTCTCCTATTGCCACTCTCTTAAGTAATCTGTGACACTTTAATCGAGTCTACTTAACAGTTCAAAGCTGGTCTTAGATGGACTGGGGCAAATGCAGATGAGTCAAGTCCATGCTAAGGATGGAGTGATAACGGAGAGGAAGCATCCTCGTCTTCCCACCTGCTCCCATCCCTAAGGAACACTTCAGCAAGAGTGGAAGGGGGTCCCAGCATGGTGTCATGCACCAGCACTGCCCAGGAGCAGAGAGAAGATGCATTATTGGGGGACATGCAGCCTTAGCGGCCAAAGCATGGATGAACAAGGGCATTACAGATAGCTGAGTTCTGCTGATCTTGTAAAGTAGAGCTCAAAGGCATTCAACTTTGGGACTCCAAATAAATGTTATCTCATCTGTTATTCTGGATGGGTAAAGCCCTTCTGGTTGAAGATACAGATTCACAGATATAGATATATAGAGAGATAGAGATATAATTTAATGCCTAGGCTGTGATGCTTTAGAACTAATTGCCTTTCTCATCTATTTAGCCTAAAACACTGAGCACTGAAACCAGTCTATTGCCATGGTAGACCTTCAATATTTGACCTCAGTATAAATTACTAGGCACTCTTGTATTTTGAAATCAAACAATTTTCACAATTCAACTAAAGAATTAGTTAAGTGCATCTACCAATTAATATCTCACAAAATTAATCCAAAGAATAATGGGCAGGTATTTGATATTCATAAAGGAAGAATGTCACCAATTTATAAGGTATGATTCTGAAAAAGTTATTCATAATCATAATGGGAGAAAAGAAGTTCTGAATGTTTTAACAACAAACTATTATATAGCACAATGTGAGTGCCTTCTTAAATTAAAAATTAAATATCAACCTAAGCTTGATCAAGAAGTGATGCTTCATATGAGTCGATGTGACTTGTAATAAATCACTATAATTGAAATAAATAATTATTCCAAGTACAATAAACAGTAGAGCATGTCTGTGAAGGTAGTGCCAAGCTTGAAGAAACAAGTTAATGGGACTCTTAGTTAATATCCAGGTAAAAAATCTTGGAACCTTTGAAAAGTAGCACTAAAAAGTTTAAAGAACTAATCTAGAATATCTGGATAAAAACAAAAAGAGTAGTAAGAACAGAGAGTTCAAATATAAAAGCACATACATATTTCAGAAATATGAGCAGAAATTATTATCCAACGTTAATGGTGGAATGACAAGGTGAGGAAATTATCATTTATAGAATGCTTATTTCACTTATCAGATACCATGCAAATTATTATACTTACACTATGTCTTCACAAGATCTAATAGTTCATAAGATCTCTACTCTACCAAGAAAGGAAGCAGAACTATATATATTTAAAGTTCACTTTAGAATAATGGAGGAAAGAGGAAACCGAAGGCTACAAAAGCATGACTAGCTGTGGCTTACAAACATGCAACCTGTGTAGTGACACATACATTATTAATAATAAAAACAGAGGCGACATTAAGAAAACATAGCTAGAAGATATGTCCTAAGAGAAATGCAAAACAGAGCACTTCAAGTTGAAATAAAAAGACACTAGTTAGTGGTTCAAATCTCCCTGAAGAAGTAGAGTAGCAGCAAAGACTACTACATACATGTATAGAAAGGCTAGTGAAAACAAATTTTATGGTTTATAACATGTTTATTTCTCTTCTCTGACATTTTAGAAACCACAGTAAGCAATAATTCCAGATCTACCACCTGATATAAATAGATGTAATTTATGTAGAAATAATGACACGAAAAAGCATGAAAAAACAGAATTATAGGAGCATCAGTTTGTGTATGATTGGAGTTAAAGTTGGTATTAATGTGGATTAGATTATTTTAAATTAAGAAGTTAATCTTACTTTAATTGATCTCCAGGAAAACTAACAAAATAGCTCAAAACTAAACAGTAAAAAATAAAATAAAATAAATAATTTTATATGGGAAAATATGAAAAATATTTAACATATATGTCTAATATAAAGGATGCAATAAGGAAGTAAAAGAGAAAAAATATGACATATAGAAAACAGATGGCAAAGTAAGAGATGTAAAGTCTATCTGAAATGTAAAGGGATTCATGGATTAAACAACTCAAAGGCAAAAATGGGAAAATGTGCAAAAAACAAACAAACAAAAACCAAAGCATGATCTAGCTACACTGTCTGGTAGATAGTATATTTATTTAATTAGAAAATGGTATTCAATTGCTGTTGACATTCAATATTATATTCGTTTCTGGTGTTCATCAGGGTGCTTAGACATGTATACTATTTACCAAGTGACCTGCTGATAAGTTTAGTTACCGCTGGCCCGACACCAGACCTACTTATTACAATATTGTGATGTTTCCTGTGTTGTGCGTGACAATCCTGGAACTATTTCATAACTGCCTATTTGTGATTTTAATCCTTTCACTGTTTTTTACCCAAACCCCCCAACCACACTCCCACCTGGCAACCATCAGTTTGTCCTCTGTACAGTAGATGCACGTTAGAATCAAAGAAACAAGTAAGTTGAAAATAAAAGGAATTGTGAAGTCTCCAACTATATTGGATTGTCTATTTCCCCTTCGTGTCTGACGGGTTTTACTTCATGTATTTTTCTACTATTAGGTGCCCATACTAGTGAGAATTTTCCAGTGAAACAGAACCAATAGTGAATAAATATGAAAGGGGACCCGCAAAATCCAGAATTTATATGTAAAAAATTGTGTATTTATTGTTACAAGTTTAAACTTCAGTCATCTTCAAAGTACTTTCTGTTTGATGCCATACACCTATGGAGACACTTTTTCCATTGCTCAGAACGGTCTTTGAACTCACTGATTTTGATGCCCGTTAGTGCTTCTGCCATGTTGTTTGTTTGTTTCGCTTCTTTCACGTCGGCAAGATGTTTCCCTTAGATGACTTTATGCATCAGAGGGGGAAAAAGTCGCTCAGGCAAGATAGGGTGAATAGGGAGGGTGGGGCAGGGGGTCACGCTGATTTTGGTCAAAAACAGCTGAACACTCAGCGCGGTGTGGGCAGGTGCATTGTCCTGCCGCACGTGGTTCATGTCAATCACCCATTGTGAAATGGGCAGACGCATTGACAGAGTCTCCAAATAATAATAATAATAACTCATTGAAGTCGAATGCAACCTCTTACGACACCAACTGGTACCCGGATGCAGATGGGGTCCTGGGACACTCACCCAGCAGGGGAGGCCTGTGCTACAAGGGGCCTGCCCTCCAGAAGAGCATTTCATTTTTGGGGTTCCCCTTCTCTATATAAATATGGACAATAATAAGTGTTAACAAAGATATGAATGAATGGGACCCGCCTATAAATTTTGGACAAGATACGGAAACTATCTTGGAGAAATATCCATGTCATAAATTCACTGTAAAATTAAACTCAGACTTACCCGAAGCTCTAGATGAACTAAAATTTATATTTCAAAATAACTGATCAGAAATGTCTCCCAACAACATCATAGCCTATGAGACATTCTTAGCTTCAGAAATGGCTTGCTCAACAGAAAGAGCCATTTAAAAATTTAAAGTTTTTAATGATTATTTGTCATTTTGCATTTGCCCAAAGCTACTGATGTGGCTTTTAATTCAGGATGGCAGACATGCGCATACAGATTTTCCGCAAGTCTGTTCCTCTGCTCCTGGACTCACCTACACCACATTAAGAAGGTGCTGTCACATTTGCACTTGGATAACACAATTAAAAAGGGAAATAAGAGGGAGGCTGGAATATCTCCACAGGTGGAGCGCTGGCCTTACAACTGCAAGGCCCGGGGATCAAATCCTGGCCCAGGCTGTGCAGACCCGCGTGCTGAACTGCAGCGCACCTGGTCCCTGTTAGGATGGCAGGGAAGGTTTCCATGTCCCACACACGGGGCCCCTGGTCCGGTTCCCACCCCGCGCAGCCCCACATCCACCTGTGTGGAAGGAAACCCTGTCACAACTCACGTTGTACAACTATGGAGACTGCTCTGGGCCCTCCTCTCTCTCTCTTTCTTTCTTTCTTTCAAAAAAGGGAAATGGAAAAGTGAGAGCCAGAGAGCTCTATGAAAACCGGCTCTATCTGCACATGGCATTGATCATCAGCACCAATTGCCTGTCAGATATCCAATGCCTCTAACGGCCTTCTGAAATGATAGTAATAACCGTCACAATTAGCTGGAGTGTTCGTGAGGTTGCCAAAAGTATAAAGTGTGATGATCTAATTGATGCATTTGCAGGAAAGCAAGCAAAAATCTGATGATCAACGAAGTGATCACATTAATAAAGTACTTTTGTGTTATATAAAATTCTAACAACTTTTTTGCGTATCATATTTATGCATCATAATTGCTCTATTGCATTTTGTAGCACATGATTTGTAAGTAAAGCTCTTCACAATGTAACGCCTTCAGTTGCACTTCCACCCCCTTCCCCACTGTCTGAGCAAGGGGGCCCGGGTTTCCGTATTGCCCCGGGCCCTGCTCCTTGTACAGACGATGCAGAACGTAAAGTACACGGTTTAGAACCTGGCCCTAAAAGAGGAAGGAACCCCTTTCACTTAAAGGAAAAACTGCATTTTCAGAGAAGTAAACACGCCATAGATGTCTAGGTAGATTTGGTCCTTGTGGGGCCCGTTCAGTCCAGCTTCTGCCAGAGAACTCGTTGTCCTTGCTTGAAGCTGGAGCTGCAAAGGCCGCACAGAATGGCTCCTGGGGGCGGGAGGTGAAGTCCACCAGGCCCGGGGGCTATGCAGCAGGGACTTACTACCTGGCTGCCTTGCACAGGGGACTGTGGTAACATGACAACAGTGTCCACAGGAGTCCCAAAGCCAGAGCGGTGCTGCGGCAGGTGGCAGTACGTGTCAGGAGGCCAGCACTTTCAGAGGGTTCAGCACAGCGCTCAGTGCTTTGCAGTGACGTTCATCTTGCCCAAAAAGCCAACACTGCTCCAGCTGAGTAGCTCTTTTGCTTCCTGCTCAGCGCTACCTCCACTCCCTCGGCCACTCAGGGGTCCCTCAGGGGGCAGGACACATCTGGCAGACCCACCACACAGAACTCGCTTTGCTCCTTACAGCACGAGAAGTCTACGCAGCCGACTTCGGCGGGACAGAGCAGCCCAGGGAGC
The DNA here is from genome assembly GCA_004027555.1 of Craseonycteris thonglongyai. Lineage (NCBI taxonomy): Eukaryota > Metazoa > Chordata > Mammalia > Chiroptera > Craseonycteridae > Craseonycteris > Craseonycteris thonglongyai. The sequence continues at coordinate 66,031 of PVKE010003496.1, forward strand.
CTGCAGGGTGAATCAGTAAAGAGCATGGGGTATTCCTCACAGCCAAGCGCTCTGCACTGTCTCTGAAGCTCTTGTAAGGTGGAAGGACAGAGGGACGCTTCTGATGTCAATTCTGTGCATGTGACTGTGTGACAGAGCGTCCGAAGCGATGTTCCGTTAACCTATGACCCAAGGCAGCAATGGGACACCGGAACACGTGGTTTATAAAGGGTAGTTTTGCCTGGCACCCTAACTTTTTATGTAGTTAGCTGTTTTCTCTTTCTTCTTGGAGAAATTTATTGTTCTGTTATTGTTATTCCAACTGACGGCATAGGAAGGGGGATTAAAAAAAAACCACAAAATTTATTTGACACTGTGCATTTATTGTTACACGTTTACACTTCAGGCACCTTCCAAGTCCTCTTCCTTCGATGTAATACACCCATCGAAATGCTTTTTCCACGGTTCAAAACGGTTTTTGAGCTCATCAATTGTAGTGCCTTTTCATGCTTCTGCCATATTTTGTTTCGCCTCTTCCACATCGGCAAAATGTTTTCCACTGAGGACTTTTTTTATCCAGGAAAACAAACAAAGTTGCTCAGGTTGAGCTTGGGTGAATAGGGAGGATAGGACATGGGGATCAAACCATTTTTAGTCAAAAACTGCTGAACACTCTACGTGGTGTGGCAGGTGTGTGGGCACGCCGCACGTTGTTCCTGTCGCTCCTCCATCATGCAATGGACAAATGTGTTGTCTCAACAAAACAAAACAAAACCACCTCACTGAAGCCGAATGCAGCCTCTCGTAGCAACATGAACTGCTGCATGGTTGCAGGGGTAGCCTGTCCCACAAGGGGCTCGCTCCCCAGAAGATAGGTCTGGTTTGGGGGATACCCCTTGCATGTATGCCCCATTATCTGTGAAGCTGGGACTAGCCTGAGAAGGCAGCAGAATCTTACCAAACTTTCTATTGCTACCTGGGTGGCATAGACTTCTACGATTATGGCTTTTCCTACTTGTAAACAGATCCTTGAGAATTATACAGAATTTCCCAATCTTCAAACACATGAACAAAGAAAACAAATGAAAGGCAAACGCTGAAAAAGAGAAAGTCTTTTCTACCAACATAGAAAATGACCCGAGATGGTTCATCTTATCATTGACCTCCAATAAGATGCAAGTTATGATTCTTTTCAATAAATTCAGTGCGCCTGGAAAAATACCCACATGGCTGAATTTCTTTAGGGAAGCGTATATGTCCCTGATCCTGTTCACAGCTGCCGGAAAATGCATTTCTCCATTGTGGCTGCCACTGGATTTGATGACACAAAACAGAAACAAAACACAGGCAAAAACAAAAAAACAAAACTGAAAAGTATTACAGAAAAACTAGGCTCGCCATCATGTTCTCCTGGAGAAAAGTAGAATAATCCAGCTCTAAGACTGAAACATACCATTAGTGCCAAATCAGTGCCACAGAGAAAGTATTCAGTAAACCACTGAATCCAGTGAGCTGAAGAGACAGCAATTATGCATTCGCATTAAAAAGTACTATTTGAGCTCTGATTTTTGGTCTAAGTAGCACTGAGTGCTGTCTCACAGCCAGTGGAGTTGAAAGATCCTCAAAATATCAATGCACATTGAAGTCAATCACATTAAATTCTAACTTAAAGATTCACCAGACATTATAATTATTTAAAAGCCTTCATTTTCTAGTTAGTCAACATTATTAGGCAGCTACTGTCTGCTTTACAGTGAACTTGAAAAGAGGCCGGGGGAATGCAGAGTAGCTGTAACTTACTACTATAATCCCTGCTAGCTCCACACTTTTGTGTGTCTGTACTAGAATATTTTCCTGGACTACGTGTGCATTAATTTATACCTATCTGCATTCTATCTCTCATTCGTGGGGCAATGTAAACATCCAGTGTTCTACATACGTATCTCTGCCCAGAAGTGATCTTTAATTTTCTGACCCAACATTATCTATGAGCCAGGAAATATTCACAGAACATTTAGTATTCACAACACTACAAGGTTGTTAACATTATTACCAATCCACATGTTACTTATGAGTAACTTGAGGCACCAAAACACAAAGTAACTTGGCCAAAGTATTTTAGTTGGCAAAGGGTAGAGCTATAACTTAATCTCATCCTATGAGAACTCTTAATCAGGTTCATTCATCTAACAAATTCTTCTGCTTCTGTCTCAGAGGTACAGACAGAAAACGTGAAATGCCCAGGTCAGACACAAAGGACTTGATTACTCACAGCAATAGCAGTAGCCAGACTATCAGTAATTTTTCTTAAATTTATGTGCTAGTTCCCAAGCCCTAGTTCTAACAGGGTGCAATGAAGAGAGACATGACTATTTCACATGCAGTTGATAGCATTATAGAGGGGAGGCCCAGAGCTTAGGGAACCCAAGTCTTATAACGGGAGGTAAGCATGCCTATCCTTAGCTCCAGAAGGAGATATCATCTGTCTAGGCTGCACACTCTCCAAATATTCTTGAAAGGCAAACCCAGAAGACAAAAGGCAGAGCCTCTCCTCATAAGACATGCAGATCTGTAGAAGACCCATAGATGATTTATTCTCAGCAAAAGTCACACAGCTCGTCAATAGAGAAATTCAAACCGGACCCTGGATCATCTGACTCCTGTATTCTCTCTTCCCCCCAGTGATTTAAAACCATTGACCTGTCTTTTCCATATTTGGATCTTTCCATAAGAAGATGGACTCCAAAACATATTAAAATTGGTTTAAAGGTTATAGTAATGAATAAACTGATTTTTCTTTCATTTGTCTATAAATGAGCTCATTACAGTTCATGAGTTTCTATTCTATATAATAGCAGAAAAATACAAGTAAGGGTAAGTCAACTCTTTCCACTTCTGAAATTGAACTCTTTGGGTTTAAATCATCAGATTTAGGGTCCTTCTCTTCTCACCGTTCTTCACTCCCCCCGAGGTGGTAGAGGTCTCTAGTCGACCTATGTCTTGTCCTTCCATTAGTGACGGTGTACTCCTGTCCACGGGCGTCTCCCTTCCTTGCTGACCTCCTTGCAGTGAAGCTCCTCCCAACTAGCCTCATGGGCATCAGGAGCTGCCAGTCCCTGGGTCTTGCTCACCCTTCCTGGAAAGACCAGGAGGGCGGTTGCTGTCCACGGCCCTGCCCTGCCCCCATTGAAGACCTACTGCAGCTTCCCAGCGCGGTCGGTCTAGCCTCCACTCATGGCTACAGTGCCATGTAGAACCTCGGGCTTCTCTACGAGACCTGTGGTCTCCCTACACACATGCTGGCACGGGTGGGGAGTCCTGCCACACTCACATTTGCTGTTAGTCTGTCTGAATTCCCATTCGTTTATTTATCATACTCTCTCCCACAACTGCCTTGTTCTCAGGACCTAGAGATGTGAGGGCTGGGTCCTTTCTGGAATCCAGACGGGGCCCAGGTTTTGGCAGGTCCTCTTCTTTTTCGTTCTGTTGCTGATGAAACTCTTCTTTCCCTTTTGGCAAGGTAATGATTGTTATGTTTTTTTCTCACTCTGTGGCTTATAATATAAATGATCTATGCAGTTTGGCAAGCATTTGCTTCTTAAAACTCACATTTTTTTCTATTTCAGTAAGGCTTGGCTTTTCCAAAAATTTTTTTAAAAAGCCCTCTTTGCAACATTATTTATTTGTTATTTTTTATCAATCATTCATTTAGTCACAGATATAATTTTCTATAGATTTACCAAAGCCACGTTGAGCACCTCCATTGTCATCTTTGTTCATTGTCCTATATCTGCCATCCCTCCGAGTCAGTACATGTAGAAAATCATAGCGCCTTAATCATGAGGTGCAAGAAAGGTGTAAATAGCGTAAAAGAAAATTTAAAAATATGAACCGTTAACCTTATGCAATACTTTTTAAATGCACATTAAAGACCAAATGTTAAATATGAAAACTCTAAGAAGGTATAAACTAAAGCATTTAATATGATTCACTCTGAATAAGTAGCAACTGAATTTTCTTTATTCCAGAAAAATGTCTCTTTTCTTTGCAAACATACTTTGCTTTTTATTTACCTTGAAAGCTTGCACAGCAGCAGGTTTCTCCTCCTTCTATGCCCTTTACAAAGCCAGAGACACACAAACTACCCAAGGGCACTCCAGCCGGGCTTCCCTGGCTCCTCCAGGCGATGAAGAGGGAGGCTCTGGAATTCTGCACCAGCGCCTCCCAATGGGGACTGAGTGGCGGGGACGCGCACGTGGGGGACTAAGTGTGCTCGTGACAATGACCTCCTCAACCCACCGAATGGCCATGAAGGGAATGAATGGCCAGGACTTCCAAGCTGCTCACCTCGGCCATGTACAGACTTTTCTGTTTACACCAAGGTACCTTATAAATCTTATTTTTCTATATGGACCATGGTGTCAGAAGGTGAAGAAAAGACTTCTGTGTCCCAGCTCTTACTCATAACATACAATGCAATGGTGTGGGTATATTTTTAATAGAAATATTTATTAGTACCCCAGCTACATGTATATGGTAATGGTTTTGTCAGGATCTTGTGCATGATAAATTCTCGACAATACTGTTTATGGGAATAAACTTATAGACAAAACTAAGCCTTGAATTAGTTTTAAGTGAAAGCTAAACATGTTAAGTGGAAGACAGTTTAGATTCCAGGCAAATGTCTTGAAATAGATACAAGTACATAATGTAGACAAGGTATTTCAGTGTAGCTTGCAAGAGAATGACTTGGTTGAAGTACAGAATCCTTGTTTAAAAAATGTTACTGAAATGTGGAAGTCTGTTAATGAAAGACAATAGTTACTATGGAGCTTAATTTTATTTTTCACTAACCTGTAAGCAATCATTGAGAGCTGTTCTTTCTCAGTTATAGGAACATCTTAGTGGGTGATGCGATGGCATCTTGGAAGGAGAAGAGACGGTGGTAGTTTGGAAATTTAAGCAATGTACTGTGAGGTTTGTGATAGACAAAACCACATCATATTCAACTTTCTGTCAACAGAACTTTACACAAGACTATAAATAGGTAAGTGGACCTAGTGGCTATAGAAATGAAAAAGAAATAAAATACATGAATGATATAGTGCAGAAATAATTGGCAACGGTCTGTGATGAATAATTTTTTTTAAATATTTGTTTTTATTGTTTTTCACAGAGAGAGACAGAGACAGAGAGAAGGGGCAGGGCCCAGAACAGTCTCCATAGTTGCACATCATCGGTTTTTCCACATAGTTTCACTCCACAGGTGGGCGGGGGCTGCACAGGGCAGGAACTGGGCCGGGGTCTCACCCCAGTGAGAACGGAACTGGGGGCACTCCCCCGTTCAGCACATGGGTTCACACGGGCCGGGGCCAGGATTTGATCCACGGTCCCCGGGGCTGCAACATGAGTGTTTAACCCACTGAGACATCCTGGCTTCCCCTGAGATGAATAAATTTTAAAAAAAGATAGTAGTTCAAGTGTGAGATAGGAAAGGGGGTGAGGGGAAGCCGGGATGGCTCAGTGGGTAAGCGCTCACTTTGCAGCGCTGGGGACCGAGGATCGACTCCCGGCCCCGGCCCGTGTGGACCCGTATGCTGAACTGGGAGCTCCCCCAGTTCGGTTCTCTCTCTGTCTCTGTATCTCTGTATCTCTCTCTCTCTCCGTCAACAATAAAGAAATAAAAATATCTTTAAAAAAAAAGAAAAGAAGAGGGAGGGGAGGTGGGAGAGGGCACCAGCATTATGGACACTCTCACTAGTTTGGTGTTTACCTGGAGAGGAGGGAGGAGGAGGGAGGGGGGAGGGAG